>JAKTVL010000009.1:0-164708 GCA_030557175.1 Petasospora japonica
TTTTTTTTATTTTTTGGGGGGGGGGGGGGGGGGGTAAAAAGCGTTAAATATTACTTTTCACTTAAGGAGTTCTCCATCAAAAGGTGTTCATTTAGGAATATCATCAAACGAGATCTGTCCAGTCTCAATCCAATGTGGATCTACCAACTCATCTCTCTTCTCGAACAAAAGTTTGTATGAGGTCTTGATGGTACCATCACTGACGCCAAGTTTCTCAGCGATCTTACCTGGTGGCATGTTGGCTTTGAAGATAAGAACGGTCATGTAAATCACCGCAGCTGCAATAGTAATAGGCGATCTACCAGCAAGAACACCAGTTTCATGACACTTCTTAACAATGTACTCTGCAGAGTTTGAAAGACTGATCCCCAAACCCAAGTGGGAACAGAATCTTCTGATGAGATCCTCTGCAGATGTCTGAGAAGATTGGATACCCTCGTTGGAGTTGAGTTGGGAATTCTCACGAGACTTCTCTTCCAGGATCTTTTTGATGATGTTGAACACTTTACCTATATCTTTCTTAGGAACTCGTGTGAGGGTGCAAATTTCCTTAAACGTTCTGTCGACATGTGCTTTTCGACATCCAACTTTGATTACCGCAGCCATAATGCTCTCCTGAGATTTACCTTTGAGTGCCTTTTCATCATGTGTAAGTTTGTAGGCCTGCTTGGCACCGTCTTGAACAATTTTCGGCAACTGAGCAGCATCGCACATCATCGAAATCCTTGCATACGCTGCCTGAAGAGCATTATCCTTCTTGTCCACGATGGACTTTCCCTGTGCTTTGTTAAGTTCTCTTCCTGCTCTCCCGTGTTCACCCTGGGAACTAATCATGGTAGACAATTGGTTTCCGTCCAACAAAGGATTACTAGCCTCACCCACACGACTTGGATCGTCACCATTCTGGTCATCATTAGAGAAAGTACGCCATTCAGAACGAGTATCTACCACCTTATTACTCAACACGAGCCCACAAAGAGCACAGACAACGTCGCCTTCAGCAAATCTCTCAGCGAGCTCTGGAGGAAACACCTTACATTCTGGGCAAGAGAGAACAACGCTGAGGTCGACCCCTTCCTTAGGCTTCAGTGCATTCATGGCTTGTGAGGTGGGTGGCAGCCTCGTTCCTGCTGCTGTGATCTGGTGGCAATTGATATGACTCCAGCGAAATGTTTTGCCCTCTTTATGTTTCAAAGAAAGCACATCGGATTTGTCATCCTTTGCACGTGAGTTTTGTTTTCCGGATTATACTGTTTCCGGAACTGCGAGATGAGCTCCTCAAAATTTTCTGATGCGCATTTTGGCACTTTCTCTGCCTTACTTGGGTATCTGATCTCAAAAACTAAGACAGTTAAATTATAAAGATGAGACTCAAGAAGCCAGTGTCTAAAAGGGGTACAACCCGTATGAGAGAAGGTATCAAGAAGAAAGCAGCTGCACACAGAAAGAAACAGAAAAAGCTCTCTAAGAAGGATGTTACGTGGAAGAGCCGGGTTAACAAGGACCCAGGTATTCCAGCGTCTTTCCCATACAAGGACAGAATCATCACAGAGATTGAGGAACGCAAGAGATCAGTGCAGGAGGAGAAGCTGAGACAAAGGGAGCTGAAGAGACAAGAGCTTATTTCTGCTGGTGAGGACCCAGAAGACCACATGGAGGATGATGAAGATAATGAAGGAGGTCTTGCTGCCTTGTTGGAGAGCGCTCAAAAAGCTGCTAAGGAGTACGAGGGTGAAGATTCAGAGGAAGATATGGATGAAGATGACAGCGAAGAAGACTTGGAGGTTGTTGACTACGAGATCAGCGAGGATGAGGATGAAGATAATAAGGAGATTGAAAAGTCTCGCAAGGCCTACGACAAGATTTTTAAAACCGTTGTTGAGGCTTCAGATGTTGTTCTTTACGTTCTTGATTCAAGAGATCCAGAAGGCACAAGATCAAGAAAGGTCGAAGAAGCTGTTCTTCAGAGTCAGGGAAAGAGACTCATTCTCATTCTCAACAAGGTGGACCTCATCCCAACTCATGTCCTTAACCAATGGATGGACTTCCTTAAATCTTCTTTCCCAACTATCCCTCTTAGGGCTGCTCCAGGTGCTACAAAGGATAGCTCTTTCAACAAAAATTTGACACAGACTGCCACTGCTAACAGTCTTCTCACAGCACTCAAGTCCTATGCTGCTAAGTCAAACCTCAAAAGATCCATTATTGTTGGTGTAATTGGTTATCCAAACGTTGGAAAGTCCTCTATCATCAACGCTCTCACATCTCGTCATGGTGGTTCTTCAAAGGCTTGCCCAACTGGTAATCAGGCAGGTGTCACTACATCCCTCAGAGAAGTGAAGATCGATGGAAAACTCAAAGTTTTAGACTCCCCAGGTATTGTGTTCCCAGCTGAAAGCAAGAAGAAATCCAAGGCTGACCAGGAGGCCCAATTGGCCCTCTTAAATGCACTCCCACCAAAAGATATAACAGATCCGGTTCCAGCCATTCAATTGCTTCTCAAGCGTATTTCCAAGTCTGATGATATGAAAGAGAACTTTAAGAAGTTCTATTCCTTGCCAGCTTTACCTGACTCTGACATTCATGAGTTTACAAAGCACTTCCTTATCCATGTTGCTAGAAAGAGAGGCAGATTGGGTAAGGGCGGTATTCCAAACTTGCACTCTGCTGGTCTTTCAGTCTTGAATGACTGGAGAGACGGAAAAATTGTTGGTTGGACACTACCGAAATCATCTAATGATGAGTCCCATGTCATTAAAGGTTCAGGAAGTGGCAAAGCTCCTAGTGTAGAACAGACCACCATTGTTCAGGAATGGGCCCAAGAGTTTGACCTTGATGGATTGTTTAGCTCATTGGATCACGCTGGTGACGCTATGGAGGAGTAAGCACTCCTCTCTATAATGTACAGTACTACTACTACACGACATGAGTTTTCTTAATGAAATATATATATATATTTTTAGATCAACATCTGCTTATGTATAAGTCTAATTGTCCAGCTTGAGCTGAGCAATTCTCTCATTCACTGCGTTACCAAACTCTTGAGCAGGTTGATCAAGTAATTTTGCGTGGATGCTCTGTAAAGCCTTAATGGCATTCTTTTCGTCAATAACAGCTGAAATATTAATTTCATTAGCACCCTGAGAGATCATCTCAATGTTGATTCCCTCCTGTGCCAGCGTGGAGAACATAGTAGATGCAACACCAATGAACTGTTTCATCTGCTTACCGACGAGAGAAACAATGGCCATCTTACGTGTGACATCCACGGTACCAAGCTTCTTCAACTCCTCCACAGCATTACGAAGATCTCTATTGGATTCTTCATCGTCAGTGTGTTGGAGGGCCATGGAGACATGCACCTCAGAGGTGGAGATTAAATCAACAACAAGTTTGTATTTGTCGAGTGTGGTGAAGATAATGGCCAAGAAACCGTGGGACAATGTCTTTTTGTTAGAATGCACGTTGAGAACAATGATGTCATGCTTTGTGGTGATAGCGGTGGCAGCTTTCTTTTTAGTAGCAGGGTTATTGAGCTTGGCCACAACTTGTGGAGGGTGGGGTGGGGTGGCTTCACCCTTGCGGCCTATATCATCTGGGTAAATGATGGTGCCTTGACCTTGGGGATTCTCAACATTCTTGATGCGGATTGGGATACGGGCCTTGATGACCTGCTCCATGGTGAATGGATGAATAACTTCGGAACCATAATATGTAAGCTCGGCTGCCTCTTCCGGAGTAACAGACGTCAAAAGTCTGGCAGTTGGTACCTTACGTGGGTCTGCCGTAAAGATACCATCAACCTCTTTCCAGACCTGTAATTCATCAGCATTGATACCAACAGCAATCAAGGCAGCACATAAATCTGTGTATCCTCGGCCAACACCGTTAAGGAGACCACCTGGAACAATACCAAAGTAACCAGTGAAGACTGGCACAACGTCATCATTCTCCAGCTCCATAACCTTCTGTGAAAGGGACTGACTCAAGTTACGGTAGAAGGAATCATCAAATCCAGTCTGCGAAATATCATAGCCTGGAGCAATAATGGTAGAGAGATCGATATACTTGGCCTTGACACCGTGATCATTAAAAAGCGCAGCCATATAGAGACAGGCAAGCTTTTCACCAGCGCTCATGATGGAGTCCAATGTTCTCGGACTGATCTCACCAATGATCTGTGAGGCGTGGAGAAGCTTCAGGACCTGATCACACTCATGTTCAGTGGCTCTTACAAGTTCATCTCTAAGTGTGGCGTCCTTGATCATAGCCTTTGCGTTTCCAACATGGTCATCTCTTACGAGCTTAAGAACTGCCTCGTAGTCACCATCAAGAGAAGCCAAGTCAGCAGCACGAAGCAGTCTCGAGGTAGTACCCTCACTCTTTGTCTTGGAAGATCTGGCAGAGCACACCACAGCAACTCGGCTTTGTTGGGAATACACCTTTACGATGTCTTCTGTGATCTTCTCGGAAAACTTCCCAACGGATGTACCACCGAACTTCTGGACTACCCAGCCCTGTGAGCTGAACGAGCTTGACAATGAGGCACTAGACATCTTAATTTTTGCCGCCTGCCTTTTATCTTCTGTGGGTTTCTGAAGTTATGACCTACATGAGTGTGTTTGGGGTATTTCGAATCTGTCTGCGATGGCCGGCTCCAAAGGTCGATGAGTCAATGTGCGTGCTCCAACCAATACGTAATTCCCCGGATCTCCAGAAAATTTCACCCTCGGAGGAGAGGCCTCCAATTGTACAAAATTTCCTAATTGAGAAAATAACCCGTTCTGGCAATTTTATTATACCCGTACACCAAGGTATCTTTCCTGATGAAGTTTTGGTACGCGCTGCCACCTTTCAAATGATTCTGGTGACAAAGCGATCACCAAAGCCCGATACTCGGAAAATGGTGAAGGAGCATTACGGAATTGTCATTGATTCGGGGTCATCGGGCTCTCGTATCCAGATCTACTCGTGGCCTGACAGCGCTGAGCTCATTAAAGAGCAAAAGGACAGCTCAGTACTACAATCTGTGCCACATGTCCGTCAAGAGGAAAGCTGGAGTTCCAAGATATCACCTGGTGTTTCGACATTCAGTGATAAACCTGATCAGGTCTGGGATGAGCATTACGAGCCGTTGTTGGAGTATGCAGAGAAGATAATTCCTGAGAAACAATGGAAAGAGACACCAATCTTTGTGCTGGCCACAGCTGGAATGCGTCTTCTTCCTGAGAAGAAGCGTGAGAGACTCTTACAAGAAATCTGTCATAAGATTGACACAGATTCAGACTTCCTATTAGATAACTGTGCAGAGCAAGTACAAATTATTGACGGAGAAACCGAAGGTCTATATGGATGGATTGGTTTGAACTATCTCATGGGTCAGCTTGATAACTATGATCCTTCCAAGAGTGATCATACAAGTTATGGATTCATGGATATGGGCGGCGCGTCTACACAGATTAGTTTTGTGCCTTGGAAACATTCAGAGATTGAGAAGCACAGAGACGATATTTCGAGCTTGGTGCTCCGCAACGTGGATGGTGGGGTCCAACAATGGGACGTGTTTGTCAGCACATGGCTTGGCTTTGGCGCCAACGAGGCCAGAAAGAGATATTTGAAAAATCTCATAAACATACTGCCAGAGAAGAATAACAACAATGACGAAGATGACTTCCTTACTACGAAGGTCAATGATCCTTGTTTACCCCGTGGAGCGCAGCTGGACTTCCTTCATGATGGACATACGTATGATATCATTGGTTCCGGAAACTTTGAGCAATGTTTGAAGACAACATACCCTCTTCTCTTGAAGAATCTTCCATGTATTGATGACCCATGTCTCTTTAATGGTGTTCATGCGCCAGAAATTGACTTTAAGAGGGACAAATTTGTTGGAATTTCTGAGTACTGGTACACTGCTAACGATGTTTTCCACATGGGAGGTGAGTATAACTTCTTAAAATTCAGTGAGAAGGTAAAGCAATTCTGCGAGAGTGATTGGGATACTGTCATGGAATACAGTGAACAAGGAGAGTACAATGGTCTTCCAAACTCTCTGTTGATTGATGCATGTTTCAAAGCGAATTGGGTCCTCAATGTGTTGCACGAGGGATTTAACTTACCCCGCGTCGATATCGAACAAAAAGCTACCGAAGAAGAAGCCGATGAGAACCCTTCAGATGATCATGTTCCATTTCAATCTGCAGGTTCTATTGAAGGTTCTGAGCTATCTTGGACACTGGGAAGAATTATCCTTTACGCATCGAGTATGGTTCCTGTTGTAGGTAACTCTAAACAGCCAGTCGGTATTCAGCCTGCTGAAAACGAACACAAGTCGTTCATCCAAGGTGGGATCACTCAAGGCTCTAAACTCCTTACATCATCCTCTGACAGTTATAACACATGGCGGCTACTCCCATTCTTCGTCTTCTTCATGTTCATTGCATGCGCTGTCTACCTCTATATGTACCGTAAGAGCACTTTTTTTCGGTTTCCCAGTTTTGCCATCCAGATTTTCAACAAAGCCAAGTCCAAGTACAGTCATTACAGATACACAAAACTCTCGAACCAATTCAACTCAGATCTCGAGGCCGGACTCCACGACGTTGCGCCCCAGACTTTCACGACTGATTCCGGAGTAGATGCCACTTCAGGAAGTATGAGTCCTTCGTTGAGTGCCGCTGATTTTGGTAACCTGAGGACCAGGAGTTATGCCAACCTGCAAAGCTCCTCCAAACAATCGTTTACTCCAAAGAAGGCCATTCATGCCGCGAACTCATTATTGGATTTGAGCAAGTTTAGACCAGGTGGTGATGCTGGATTCCCAAAAAGCCAAAGTGCCTCAACCCTAAATAACTAAAAGAACATGAAGTATTACAATTATTTATGCGCCGTATCCACCATCATGGAGTAGTTCTAACGGGATACCCATTTCATAAGTCGTTGTCGATTATATTGCTTTTCGCAAGACAAAGTTTTGGATTCTATTACCTAAAATCTTGTTTGATTTCCATATCATTGGTGTGTGGGTGTAATTTGACGTATATCCGTTGTATATATATCTTCCGCAGAAGCTTCTTTGAGCTCTTCATATCCTCGTCTTAGTTGTCAGCTACACGGATCAGGACAAAACAACGGTTACTAGGACTTTTTGTTTCCATGTCATCGTAGAAATTTTCGTCACAGAACCTCAATTGATGTATCCCGATGAAGCAGACTTTTCTATAACAGCAATGCCAACTTCTTAAGTTAAAATGGTTCAATGACATGCATTCATTAGAAATCACCTACTCACTGGTTCTTTCAAAGATAATATCACAATCCCCGCAATATGTGATGGGAATATTCACAGGTTTAAAAGCCAAGCGCTCTACTCTATGAGGGCAAGCTGTATTCTCAAGGACTTCTATAGTGGAAGAGAAGACCATTTTATTTTTTGCATGCAAAGAAAGAGAGAAGTCAGATTCTGATGGGAATCATTCAGCAACTTTGGTCTTCTCCTTAACGTGATAGGCATCCCTGGAGTGTTTTGTGTCTGGAAATTTGCACATTTTTGCTTAATTGTTGCTAGAGTTAGCTGGGTTAGGTCAAGTAATTTATTTTGAAGAAATATAGTTGGAATTAAGGAACGGTGTGGCTCGGATCTAGCTTTACGATCAGAGAGTTTATGTTTTTTTCTGTCCCAACTTCCACGAGACGATCATCATTTAATACTCACGGGGAGGTAAATCAAAACAGCAATCTTAGCTGTCTTTCAAAATATATGTTTGCAACATCGAAGATTAAAATGAATTATATATAGCGACTTCGGTATTCTAGAGAGTTAAAGCTCAGAATAGCACGAAAACTAAACTCTAGCTTATCGAACTTGCCGAATAGGCATTTCCTGGAGAGATAATCAATATGGGCAAGGCCTGGTTACCATAGAGCTTTTTGAATCCCTTTAGTCCCTATTCACCTACCGATAGGATACAACACAAACTGAATTTAGGGCAAAATACTCGCATCCAGGGTTGAATCTAAGAGCGCTACTTATTGAATGTTTCTTAAGCGGTACAAGAAATTCCCACGGATCTTTAGTTCGGCCACCCAGTGGGAATCCGGGGAAATTGGCTGATTCCTCAAGTTCCTGGATAAATTTACGAGGAAATTATTCAGGATGATCATCGGCTTGTGCGATCCTTATTCGCCGAGGAGGGATCGAGCTTTTATCAGTTTTCCGTAGTAGATGCGACTACGATAAGACAAATACAGGAGACATCGAATTAATGAGTGGAAATCATTTACACGTTTTAATCAGGAACTAAGTTAATGAATGAGAAGGGAATATGCTTAGAAGATGAACACTTGGTCACCAGCCTTAGAAACAGGCTTAGCCTTTTGGAAACCCAAAGTAACAACACCTTTCTTGACGGATGAAACCATTGGGGGAGGACCACAAACCAAAACCATGGACTCAGGAGTAGCAGCTGGCATGAATCTGTTCAAGATATCCTCTGTAACGTAGCCAGAACCACCAGTCCAGTTTACTGGCGGCTTGTCAAGCATATAGTAAACTTTGATGTTTGGGTGCTCTTTGCAAATCTTGTCGAGTTCTGGCTTGAGCAAAATGTCAGCCTCTGTCTGGTTACCATAGACCAATTGGACTTCAGTATTGTCTTCAGGGTTGTTGGCAATGGCCTCAATGATCTGGAACATTGGTGTAATTCCAGTACCGCCAGCAACCATACCAAAGCTCTTCACCATGTTCGGCGTGTACTCAAAGAAACCCTTTGGCCCTCTAACTTTGATCGTTTCACCAATCTTGAGCTCAGCAATAAATTTGGAGATGTTACCTTGTGGATAGTCCTTGATAAGCAAGTCGAAGTAGCCCTTCACTGCATCGTTTGAAGTTGGAGTGTATGATCTGACAATCTCTTTGCCGTTGATAGTGGCAGCAATGGAAATATGCTGACCGATTGGGAGACCAAGTACGTCAGTCTCACGTGGAAGAGCAAAGCGGTAAACTCCAGAGTTGTGCGAAAGCATTGTCTTCTGGATCAATGGGAATTCCTGAAAGACATCCTTCTTGAGCACCTTACGTTCCTGCTTCGAGAGGACGAGGAGGTAGTAGGCAGCGGTTGCCGCAACAGCAAGAAGGGCCACAAGAATAGCGAGAGTGTTGGCAGCCATGGTATTTGTGGATGGTTTCAATTGGATGTATACTAGAAGCCGAGTGATCACAAGAGGGAGAAGAAGCGGCGTAAAGTGCCTTTTATAGCTTCTGCTGTTCTCCTGGCCGGGAGTTGAGACCTTCTCGTAGTTTTGCCCGTTTCGGGTGCAAAATGGCTGAAAATTTGGTTAGAGGGCCCTGGCTATTTACTAATTCCGGTGGAATAACGATGGCTGGTTTTCTACTTCACATATGAGGTCCTCTACGTGCTTCTTTGTTTATGGACGTGATCTGATTTGTTGTGATTTGTCCAAGTTATTCGATTATCAACATAGAATTTAAACTGGTAACTCAAATTACGTTGTTAGATGGCTGTGCGGAAGGTGTGTTCTGTGCGGAAGGTGTGTTCTGTGCGGTAAATGCCACTTACTATTAATGATCCCCTTGGTCTTGAGAAAGTTGATCATTATGATGGCCATTTTTTGAAAAGAAGTGTCTTCTTAACCTTTTCCAAAATCCGCCTCCTTGCTCCTGCTTCTCCAGCTCCCTCCTGTTTCTTTCCACGGCCTTGTTGAGCTGTTCGTTGGTGATTTGGTTCATACTTCCCTTGACACTGGCAATGGTACTTGTCCTGACAAGTCCAGTTTCTGTCTCTAGTTGATACTCTTCAGGAAAAGCGTGTGCATTTCCTGGTGTGACAGTGTCTCTTGTCGGCACCTTCTGTGCCGTTAACTCCCTTCGCAGAGACTCGATGGTTTCCGACTTCTCAAAGGGGGTCACATGCTCTGTAAGGTCGTCAATGTCTGGCAGATCGTATCGGTCAAGCGGAGTGCTCATTATTTGTGGTGCTGAATGCTTATTTTGCGAAAGGTCAACCACCGCAAGATTTAAGAGCGTCCAGAGCAAAATGGGCTGCTTTTTATAATCAAAGTTGCTTGTGAGGTCAAAGGGACTGTCAAACTCAAAGTCTTGTACGGCTGTGCTCTCGGCCCGCGGGATATGATACTGCCTGGTGTAGGGTGTTTTGCTTTTGTCTCTTTTATACTCTAATCAGGCTGGATACCAATTAAGAAATGGCTCGAGCGGATTTATTGCTGATGATATATATTTTTTTGGCTCTTTCTATGAAAGCTATTTTATCTGAGCGCCCTGGCACATGCTGGCTTATAAAGGTGCCAACAGTAGACTGCTCCAAACGCCTTGAACAAAATGCTAATTAAATTATGAAAATGCATAAATGCAAAACAGTATAACAAAAAAGGATAAGAAACAAAATCATGTGCTGATTAGCGCATAACCAGCTACGTTGGCGAGTCTCTCTTCGTTCAACCTTGAAACAACAAGCAACAGTTCACAATAAACATCAACGTCCTTCTTTTTCAGACAACGAATAGCAGCATCATCCAAGATCCATAATTTTGTCTCTTGCTTGGCTTTTAAAGTGAATGTATAACTGTCCAGATTGTCAGTACTTACGTCTCCGAAGCGCCCACACATTGTACGTGGAAGTAAAGTCTCAAAAATCTGTTGTTGGCTGTCATTCAACTTTTGTGATAATACCAGTACACCACTTTCAACAAGAATGACAAAGCTCTCTGGACGTTTAAATGTAATCTCAGTATCTGGAACAAGTAATTTGGAGTGGAACAATGGTTGTAAAGAGCGCCAGAATTCAGTGCCCTTTCTCGACAAGCCTTGGAGAGACAATGTCAATAACGGCAAAGGCTCAGGAGCAGACTTATTTCGGTTGTGGCTTTGCGCAGTCTCCATTTCACGCGTATATGTCTTGTTTGCCTCGTGGAAAAAGCTTTTGTTTCTCGGTGTGCTAATCGGCAATGCTGGTTTGGATTTGTTGCTCACTGCCGGAATAGAAGATGGCCCCTTCCTTTGACGTTGAAATTGTTTGTATTTGGTTAAGAATTCGTTCTCACACCACTCTAAAGAAGAGTTAAGACTTTCAAACACTTGTAATTTGTCAGACTCATCATCAAAGACACCAACCATTTTAAGAGATTGCAAGATATTGTCCTTGCCACCAATGGAGATTATAAGGTATACATCCTGGTCTTTAAGGTACTTCTTGATACGGTTCAAACCTTCAGCAGCAGAGAAGTCAATATTGAGAACACTCTTGAAGTCTAAAATAAGGTATCTAATAGGGCTCTTTGTGTACTGATCCGACTCAAACAACGCTTTGACCTCCTTTTCCACTTTACCAATGGAACCAAAGAACAAGAAACTCTGTAATTTCAAAACATAGATTTGCTTACCGATCTTTCTCAGAAACTGCTCCTGTAAAGGGTGTCTAATCACCGTAGATCTAGCAACTTCACCTGTATAAGAAGCAGTGATAATTGGCAACTTGGTGTTCTCCCACAAGAAGTGGAAACTGGCAACGATGATACCAACAAGGATACCGACAACAAAGTCATAAACGCCCATAGTGAGAACAATCACAACGATAGTTGCATATTCAACATAGGAGACTCTTCCTAAAGTATCATACAGTGCCTCTTTCAACAACTCATAGCCTAAAAGGAAGATTAAACTTCCAACAACGCAAACAGGGATATATCCAATAACAACAGGTCCAATGAGCATAACTCCGAATGTTGCCAAAGCAAGCATCACACCAGCGACTCTTGAATCAGCACCAGCTCGCATGAAGAGCAAACTGTTCGTATAAACCAAATAATTTTGAATGGAACCAATACAGCCAGATATAATATTGGAGATGCCATGAGCAATGAGTTCTCTATCCACATCAACTTCTTCTTGACCAGTGGAAACCGCTAAAGCAGGGACATTTATTGGAACATGAAGAACTCCAAAAAATGTCAAAGCCAGCATAGAAGGTATCTGTTGAACGATAACACCCCAATGGACAATACGGAAGTCATAGAGCTTATAAAAGTCGTACCATGGAGCATGTGAGTTTGAACCTGATGAGAACATGTAACCAGCTTTACGTGCCAAATCTAAATCCCAAGCTGGAACAATAATGATGATAATATGTGTGATGATGAAAACTGCAATGAAGTAAGATGGGAGTATCAATGAGTTGTGGTTGTAATGTTGGAGAACAACAAGACCAACAGTCAAAGCCACAGGAATAAACCATTTTATGAATGTGGACAATTCAAACATCTTTGAAAGGTAGAGCCATGTATACTCGAAGCCGCCCAACTTGGAACTGACTTCCAAGCCCGTAATACATAAGAAGTAACCGACACCGCCGATACAACCTATAAGGATATGACGAGGGAAGAAGCCAACTAATTGACCAAGGCGGAATTTTCCCAACAGCAAAAAGGTCAAACCCGTGACAACAGATGATATAGCATATGTCGTAATCGTTGTGGCAATCACCTCTTGTGGCCGATCTTCACCAATTTGCGCCATAACAGATCCAGCCATTGCGTGAAAAAAGGGAGTCACCTCGATCATCTCAGAGCCGATACCGGCCCTGAAGGCGGAGCCTCCCAATGAATACACCAATTGAGAAATAACACAAGACACGTAGAACATTGACAAACCAGCTGAGCCCAGATCGGAGAAGAGTGCTTCACCAATGGGGAAAATAATCATTCCGTATGACAGTCCATCCAAAATGTTGAGTAGAAGCCCTAAAATAACCCCCGGGACATATGTGAGCAACTTCATTGGAGCTAGGTCACTCATTTGGAACTCTGGGTCCTTTGCCTTTATGTGTCGCTGAGCTTCAACGTCAGTGGACTGATCATAAGTGTAGTATATTGCGGATGCTTGTCCATCAACCAGTGAGGTGCTCTCCTCTGGAGCTTCTTCCAAAATGTCGTTCTGATGGACATCTTCATCATCAATGAGAACTTGAGAATCCTGGAAGAGTTCATCATCAGCAGCTAAAGATGCTGCCTGTTGATGCACCTCGTTTCTTAGCTGGTCATCATGAGTGTGGTGTGAGCTGCCAGTGAACGAACGTGAAGATCCGCTATGGACAGGGCCCATGGGCGTGTTGTTGAAACCCAGATAAGAACGAGCCAGGTAGGAGTTGTTAATGCTGCCCATGTTCGACTCCTTATAGGAGGATGCGAGTCCCAGTGACACACTGAGTGCCTCTGAGAGAGACTTCTGCCTGTTTCGAGGCGAAGACATTTGTAGAGTCGGGAGCCCTTGAGCAGCAGTCCGGTGTTTGTGGTGATGAAAAGAGGAAAGAGGAAGAGGAAGAGGCAGGGCTCAGAGAGAGGGAAAAAGATTTCAACCGCGGGAGGTGGAAGATATCCTGCGAGGGTGTGTCCAAATGATGTTATTGCAGTGGCAGCTATTGGAAAACGATAGCGAGACTGGTCGCTAAAGGCCAATGGCTGCGACCACCAGTGAAAACGGCGCGCTGGTGTTGATGCTTAGTCAATCAAATAGCGCTGGCTGCCGAGAGGATGTGATAAGAGATGTGGTGTCCTGGTGTGTGCCGTTTACGCTCCAATTGGCAGACTTCCGGAGTAGTAGCATCACCTGACTAGAACTTTTGGAGGCTGGAGGCCGTCGATATCCGACCTAACTGCTTGTGTATTGGGGACCTCGAGGTTCCCCAGACAGGTCATTCCCCCCAGACACTGCCTTGTTTGCCCCACTGTCTACAACAAGCTGGCTCTCTCACCCACAGAGACGTTGGCTACAAAGCCTGCATGTGCATCCTCATAACCACAAACGCACACGCGGAGTTCCCCTTCATCCTCTGTTCCAACAGGGACGAGTATTTCTCGAGGGAAACTGCGCTGGCACACTTCCACGACCACTCTGGCGTGCAGGTGCTTTCACCTCTGGACATGGCACGTGTTGATCATGGAACCTGGATTGCCCTCAATCCGCAAACAGCCCAGCTTGCAGTTCTGGTCAACTATAGGGAAGGCATAAAGCTTTCTGTGAACCCTGTGTCAAGAGGGGTACTTCCTCTTGAATACGTGACGAGCCAGACGAGAAGTAGGAGCGAATTCCTCAATGAGCTTCGAGCAAAATATGGGAGAGATGTTCTTGATGAAATTGGTGGATTCAGTTTACTCTTTGGCCGTATTGGTTCACGGTTTGACATTATCAGTAACAAGACTGGTGACGATTTTAAGTGCTTCATTGACAAAGAGATCCATGGACTCAGTAACTCGAAGTTTGATGAGCCATGGGAGAAGGTAAAACTGGGAGAGGCAAAGATGAAAGAGATCGTGGACAAGGCTCAGACTGATAAAGAAGTGGTTATTTCCGAGTTATTGGGCTTACTAAGTTTCAATACCCTTGGCAGGCTGACCGAAGACTTTGAGGCAAACTACCACAATATTGAAAAATCTATCTTTGTTCCTCCTCTTCTTGTAAGAGGATATAACAGAGGTAACCCACTTGCAGGGAAGTACTACGGGACTAGAACTCAAACTGTCATCATCATGGATAAGAAAGGTCATCTGACCTATGTCGAAAGAAACCTTCACTCTAATGACGATGTTACCCAGGAACATACCACTCGCAGATTCGAATTGGATCTTCCACTTGTGTAAGTACAAAACGGGCTAGGTATCTTCCATGTGGCTGCTGTGTTTCAAAGCCGGCTAACAAAAAGCGCGTATGAACTGTGGCTGGGCACACTAATGATGCTAATCAACTGAATGACTATATTTGAGCTACACTACGATATGACTTCATGAACCATACCATTAATGCTGAATTATCTTCCTGTAGTGCATGCCCTCTTCTCCCGAGTATTGCAGCTCCTTGCTTTGCCTCTTCGGATCTAGGTTGTGATTGACCAAACACACGCCTCACAATGAACAAATGAACAAATGAACAAATGAACATAAGGGGCTGTTGAATAGCACGTAAAATGGAAAGGAAAAACAGGCCTCTTTCTCTGATAAAGATATCAGGCGAAGGCGAAGCTAGTTTACGGACGTGGGCAAAAATAAAAAATAAAAACATAAAAAAAGCTTGCCATATCGCTCTGTTGAATTCCTTATGCAGGCTGAGCAGTTTACGACCTGCATAGATCTGTCCGCAACACAAAACAATCACGCACAGCCCAAAACGGTGATGATGAACCGAAAAAAAAAATACAGAAGCACAGATGCACCAGGCTTAATCCCAAAAGGAGTAACGCCTATATATTACGTCCTTTCCATCACTCTTTCAAAGCCATTATGGAGAGTGAAAAGGAGAGAAGTGTTAAAGTTCCAATGGACGGCCACGCCCACCACATCTCAAGCTATTCCCCATTGCATCACTTCAAAGACACATTGACCTCTTCAAACGTTAATCACATATATGGATCACATGAAGTGATGCGTGATGGCGGTTGCACCGATCCATTTCTTGGTTTTGTGAACTACGGTGTTAAGATTGAGCTCACTGTTGTTTGTCCTTATCTCCACGAGGAAAGGCATGTAAGGCGCTTCTCAAGTTCAATCACCAGAGAGGACGTGAATTCAAGGCAAGTTACAGACCTGTGAGAGATTCCCACTCTAGTTCAAGGTCCAAAGCTCCTAAGCCTTTTGCTCGCTATCACAGAAAGTTTGGTTTCATTCCATTGTTTACTGACGTCTTTGAAGTATTCTTGAATATATGGACTGCCTAGCACAAAAGTCAGTCTCCAAAAACTTTTTCTCTCTTCAGACTAATGATGAAATACAGAAGAAGATTTGGTATGCAGTACAGAACTTTACCGGGCTGAAAGTACGAAACAGTCTAGTTTCTACACTTGATGCTGCAACACCAGCCGCCGTCTTTGAGCCTGCACTGGTGAAGCCAGCGGGAACGGAAGACAAGGCAACCAGCTCAAGCTCTTTCAGCTACGAAATCATTTACAATAAGTGTATTTCAGAAAACGAGCAGCAGCGGCCTTCAAAATCCGGCTCTCAGGGGCTCAAGTCCCGTAATGTACCAGCGACGCCTGTATCAATTGGTCAAGAGTCCAGTACCACAGTTCGAGACTCAGTGAACGAGCGAAATGACGATAAGGTGAAACAAGAAAGTAACAGCACAATATTTGGAAAGTTCGAGCAAATTGCGTTGGATGAAGGAGATTCGGAAACGTACCGCATTATTCAGAGCTAGATGGGGCTCCACAGGTTATGAATCAAAACGAGCCTTTGGAAAGTAATTTATTTTTACTCTCTTTAAATAAGTTTAGATCCCAGCCTATATATATGGAATTGTTTACTTTTGCTTAGCCACTGAGACGCAGCTTTATACGGTTATTATGCGGTAGATGTCATATGGGAAGTTTGGTTGGTATGTGCTAAGGTCCCTACCTCAGCACCTCTCTCTCTCTCTCTATCTCTCTCTCTCTCTCGAAGTACGCCAAAAGAGGCATTTTAAATACTATAAGTTTGATCGTTGTTGTTGACAATTCGAAATAGGAGTGACTGTCGTAAGGAGGAAGTCATTGCTTACCCACTGCTGTTCCGACTAATACCAGTCGGGAGCGTGCGGTAAAACGCTTTAGTTATTGTAGTTACGTAAGGGATTATGTAATTGAACTTATCCAACTCAAACTATGTACCGCCTTTTTTTTCCAGAATTAGGGCGAGTGGCGTAGTTGGTAGCGCGCCTGCCTTGCAAGCAGGAGGTCATCGGTTCGACTCCGGTCTCGTCCACTCTATTTCTTTTTTTGCCAGCTTTGGAAGCTCAAGTACTCCTGGGCGTGATCCGCCACCTCCCCACCGAACACAGGGTTGTGCAGACTCCTTCCGGTTTGCTGACTTTAGTACCGTTAGCAATGACTTGCCAGAAATCTTCTGAGAAACAGCCCCGATGATGAGCCATCGTGACCACGGCTGTTGACCTCCGCGAATTCCCCATATGGGCCACGCTGCATACAATCAGATGCTTTCTCCATGTTTTAGATGACTCTCTTTTCAGCACGGCTTCAAGTCTTCTTTCTGTTTTCCTTTTTTCGCTTGACCCACAATTGTTCGTTGCTCAAAGAGACTTGAAACAGATCGCAACTATTACACATTATACAAAATTGCTGAAATCACAGTCATTCACATATTTGAGGATGGATTATAGCGACGTGCCCGGCTCGCCACCATTGCCAGCCCCGGACTCTGAAGTGGCGGGTAGGCTGCCCCAGGAGCAGCCCAAAGACGAGGATATGGGATTCTTGGACCTGAATCCCGATTTAGAGGCCGAGGAAGATTCTGCGCTGCCCACAACGTCTACGGAACCCGCAGGTCTTTCTTTTGATTTTGTTGCGGAGGAGGTGAGTGCTGATGCCATGGAGGATGACGCAGAGCCAGTGTCAAAATCAGCGTCCGCAGTGTTTGATCACAGAGAGGACTTTGAGCCGACCATAATTCCATCACCCGGAGAAGAGGTTTCAACGCCGGGCACTGCATGGACTCGCCATCGCCGTCTGTCCAATGCCCAACAGTCAAAGTTCATCAATTACCTCGACGATCAACTACTCAACATCAGACGCCGGTTTGTCCAATCGCATGGTTTAAATGACGACGCTGGATACACTACACTATCTGAACTACTTGATGATCTGAAGCAGCTTCTTGGTTTTATTTGGCTCTCAATTGAGCCATCAAATGTACCACCATTGAGCCGGGAGACTTACTCACATCTCTCGTCGCCATTGTTTGGGCAAGTTGACTACCTTATCTCTATGGCAAACGATATTTTGGATTACCTTGCAAAGCTGGAGATTAAGGATGCCGAAACTGCTGTACAGCTGTTGAAGTTGTTGGACTCTCTTGATGCCAAATTCAGTAGATTAATTGATGGTACCATCCCGGGAGCCAAATCAATGAGCCGCACTGAAGCTGTGAGACTGATGGCTATCGCGGAGAGAACCAGAGTGACCGTGGCAGACATATTTGACAAGCAAGGAATCCAGGGGTTCCATTACGAGTTATCCAAAGTATACGAAAGAGTCCTCGACAGGACAACATGACCTTTTAATGTTAATAAAGCTGACTATAATGAACTGCTGTAGTAGTCTGTCAATTTACGCCGTGCCACTAAGTATCAAATGGCCATCCAGACACCGCGCAGCCGAGTTGTCTTAGCTCGTCAAGTAACCATTACAGCACCTCGGGGTCACAAAGGTGAGCTAAACACATATTCTGGTATTGATCTCGAGGCTATGGCGCTGCCCAAGTATCAGAATGTTCCGCAGTCGGCGGACCGACACAGCGATGACCGTCTCAGCTTCGAGATGGACAACTTCTCAGACTTGGAGTCACTTGATTATGAGGTACAGGCACATCTTGAAGATCCCGAACAAGAAGTGGAGCCTTTCCATTTGGAACAACTCGACAAGTCCAATCTAAAAATGGCTTTTATGAACATGGCGAACTCAATCTTAGGCGCGGGTGCCATTGGAACTCCGTTTGCCATGAGAAATTGCGGTATTCTTGGGGGGGCCATTGCTCTTGTGGTGCTCACTATTCTTGTGGACTTCACAATACGTCTAATCGTGGTAAACTTGAAATTATCAGGTAAGAAAACATATCAAGACACAGCGGAGCACTGTTTTGGAAAGACAGGTAAAATCGTGATTATTCTCACCCAAGCGTTATTTGCATTCGGGGGGAATATTGGTTTCTGCATCGTTATCGGTGATACGTTCCCACACATTCTCCGTGCATTTTTCCCGTCCTATAGGGATTCAGAGTTTCTATCATTCCTGTTTGGAAGAAACGTTATCATTGTGCTGGTCACAATGTGTGTCTCATTCCCGCTCTCTTTGAGTAGAGATATCTCCAAACTAGCAAAGACTAGTGCATTGGCCCTTGTCAGTATGGCCACAATTATCATTATTGTTCTAGTAAGAGGTCCGCAAATGCCAACAGACCTGCGCGGAGAGCTTCCCCTTAAGTCATTAATAATTACACCCAGAATTTTTCAAGGTGTTTCTGTCATTTCTTTTGCTCTTGTTTGTCATCATAACACGAGTTTCATCTTTCATTCTCTTAAGAATCCTAGTTTAAACAGATTTGCAAAACTCACACATGCAAGCTGCTTTGTGTCAATGGTGGCATTGGGGTCAATTGGATTTGGTGGATTCCTCATCTTCAAGGACAAGACCAAGGGAAATATTCTCAATAATTTCCCTGGTGATGACAACGTTGTCAATATTGCTCGTTTCTGTTTTGGTTTTAATATGGTGACGACATATCCGCTTGAGCTATTCGTCCTACGCGATGTTCTGCGAGATCTATACTACATTAATCATTCAAAGAGTCCAGAGCTAAGCCCAATGGCGCATACCTTGCTCACCACCATATTGGTCCTCTTAACTATGGGTATTTCTCTTCTGACGTGCAATTTAGGTGCACTGTTTGAACTGATTGGTGCGGTTGCCGCATCTATTATGGCTTTCATTCTCCCTCCAATGTGTAACTTGAAACTGACTGGAAATACAAAGACTTGGAAGAGGAAAATCCCATATTATGCGACCATTGCATTTGGATTTGCAACAATGTTCATCTCTTCAACACAGACTCTGATCAAGGCTGCACAGGACACAGGAGAGGCACACTGCTCCGTATAGTTAGAAATATTATTATTTTGTGTTTATTTTGCATAAATAACTTACTTGTTTCATAGTTATGCTGACTAGCATGGGTCTACGAGATGGCAGAAGAATTTTATGCCTCTGATCTTCGGTAACAGGCCAAGACTAGGTTGCTTGTTTTCAACATCCAAATCGAGGAAAAACTTCTTATTGAATATTATAAATCTTCACATTCGTTAGATCTGTACCCGTTATGTAATATATGTGAATCAGTCAGCCTCATCGTCGTTAATGTGCTTGAAAGTGAATGGATTGTAAGCATAACCTTCACCTTCAAAAAATTTGGACATGGCTTCGACCCAATGCAAACGGAGAGAGTGCAACATGGCGGAAGTTCCCTCCATCATAACCAAAATTGCAATCGTAAGACAGAACCACATGCCAAAGAGAATAACAACTTTAATAACCTGAAGAGGACTTCCAGAGCCTTCAGAGGAGAAAGCATTACCAATAGTCATGGTCCAGAGGACCGAGGACAACTGTGCGTGTGCCAAGGACAAAGCCCACAATCTCAAATAGGAGGCAGTATGGGAGACACAATTCAAACAGAACTCAATGGTGTGAATGACTTGGTGAATCATGATATCGCCAAAGTTGAACTCCTCTGGCTCTTCGAAACGAGAAACATTCAACTCGTCGCCAGCATTCTCATCATTCTCGAGAACAGTTGAACTGTGTTGTAACTCATGCAGACTTGCATATCCTGCCTCAAGGGCATTGTTATTCTGCATGCGCAACGTCATTGGCTTGTACAAAAGCAACCATGGAACACAAACAAGAGCGACCAATAACAATAAGACCTGTAATGGTGCCTGGAAGCTGTAGAGTTTATCATCAACATTACCAGGTGAGAGAAACATGTTAATCAACATATTCAACAACCCTGGAGCAGGAAGTCCTAGTGATGGCCAATCAAAGCACCACTTGTAAACAATGGCAAAGGAAAGGTAACCAAAGATGGACTGCATGAATAGCAAACCAGGTATAAAGTTCCCGATAATGTCCACTCTAGAATGTCTGTTTCTGTAATTAACGAGAGAAAACAAGAAAGAATAGGTCATGTGTGCAAAACCCATCAAAATGGAAAGTTTCATCTTGTAAGAATTGGTAAAAATCAAATTGTTCTCGGTTCCATGCCATGCAAAATCCAAGCCAAATGGATAAACACCAACCTTTTCAGCAGTAACAGTCTCTCCCTCCTGGAAGCTTTCAGGCCACGTCCAACCTGACTTGAATAATGTCATAGATTTCGAAAACAGATCATTGTACATCAATCCTGTGTACATAGAAAACAAACCCATCAATAAAATGATGTAGCGTCCGCTAAATGCCATATCAAAAATTTCATCCTTCTTTTGTAGCTGAAGTTTTCTCTCATTCACGACCAGATATAGTGCAACAAGGAAAACAATAAATCCGTGACCTAAATCGCCAAACATGATGGCGAACATAAATGGGAATGTTACTATTGTGGCAAGACCAGGGTTGACTTCTTGGTATGAGGCTGTACCATAGGCATCAACAATAGATTGAAATGCCTGTGTGAACTTGTTTGTACGATGGAACGTTGGCGGGGAGTAGTTTGTCGTTACAACAGAAATAACTGCATTTCCTGGGCCATCAACTAATGAAAGTGCACTTTTGATTTCATGAAGTTCGGATGACGGTATCCACCCTTCAGCAACAAGACCACGGGCTTCTTCTCTGAACATGTTCAAGGCGGTGTAAACCAGTTTCTCTCTCTTAATTATGGCTTTCCAAATCTCCAATTGATCAGCAATGACATATAGTTCTGTGTGTAATTGTTGATGTGTACTCTCAAGGACCTGATCGAGGTCAGTCACCTGTGCGTTTATGAGCTGAAGCTCATGTTGGTATGCTTCAAGATCGGAGTGAACGTCACTGTAGACATTACCATCAAGAGAGTCAATGATCTTTCTGACTCTGGACAACAAGATCTCTCCATGAGTAAAGACAATGAAAACGTCTTTCTCGATCATCTCACCGGTACGAGGATCCAAAATTGGCTCTTCAAGTGTCGCATGGTTCATAAAGAGGTTACCTCTCAGCGCTCTCCACAAGATTTTGTTTAAAACCTCAGTCTTCACTCTTGGGATAGATCCGACAACGTAGTTCAACGCCAAATCCTGTAAGTTGGACAGCTGGATGCCAGCTTCTAGGCTCTCCTGCTCTAAAAGAAGTGGTGCATTGTCAACCTGATCTATACTAATTCTCGCATTGGCTTTGTAGTTTCCCTCGAAAAAGACTCTTGATCCATTCAGGACAAATCTCTTTTCCAAAAGACTTTGATGTCTTTTGTGCAACTCGTCGTAAGATGTTTCTAATTGAGATACTCTGTTCTCCATCAAAGTGATATCTGTTGTGAGATTCTCCACGCTCGCCATGGTATTGGAGGCCAGGGTCAAGAGAGGGTTGTGTGCAATCAGCAAGTTATGCTGCTTCTCAATGACTGACTGAAAGTAACGAAGCTGGCGGTCGGTGTTGTCAAGCTTTCTTAATTCCTTCACGAAAGCTCTTTGGAACGCGCTCACATCCTTATTCATGTCTATGAAATGCACGTTTCCCAATTCACCAAGCCTCAGAACTATATCTCTTGCTGTCTCATTGGGGATGTAAATCTCCACCAGACTCATATCCGCAGAGCCTTTGTTGGGTGTTAGTAACGCGTGTCCCTGTAGCATCCTGCCATAAAAGGAGGTATTGTGGCTATGTGCCCTTAGAGCGGTAAGGGCATTGAAAAGCTCCGCAAGTGCGGTACTCACGGAAAATGGCCTCCTCTGTGGACATTTTATGCAGTGTGGGTTTGTGGAGTTAACCTCTCCGGTGTGATATATTGATTATGCAGGCAAACCTCAACCTCTAAACGCTTATATAGCGTGGACTACACGCCCTTTTTCCAGGTGGCCTCGATCAAATACGTAATTTCGCGGAAGAGACAGAAACGGAAACTTCCCCATCCCGGTGTTTCTGGAGTTTGGGCTGTATTCTTCCTATAGGAATTTCGCCCGGACACCATTGGGGGACCTATCTGCGCAAGAGTAGAGCAGCAGTGCCTCCAACATCTTAGCAGCAGGACGACACGGCGGCTCTGCTAACTCTTGCCCCTACTCTTCTCATCTATAGCGTACTTTTTAAATTACTCTGTGTGAGCCAGAGTACACCACAAGCATCGGGTCTCAGACAAGATGGCGCCATCAGTATCGCAGTTGGAGCTTCAGCATTCTCCTCAGAGTCCCGATTCCATGGGACCACCTTACATCACATCATCACAGTCATCGGTTGCCCTAAACGAGCAGCAGTCCTCAACACAAAAGCGGTTCGACACCACACGGAGGCACTCCTTGACGCACGATAGAGGGCTCAGCCAGGCTAGCATCCCGCTTTCCCATGATATTGCAGACGCAGAATACGACGATGAACAGGACAGCGTGCCTTACGTCTTCCCTGACTTTCAGGCGCTTAAAGATATCTTTGCCAAGGACGACTACAAAACCGTCACGGTCACAGGGTTTGAGATTTACATTGTGGAGCAGTGGGCGTGCGAAAGAAGGTATTGCACTGTCATCGCCTCCTATACCGGGGACAGCATGCACAAGATCAAGGCTGGGTGCGTTCGCCTCCCTAGAGACCCTTCCAAATGGTCTGGTAAAGTCCGGAGGTTTCTTGGTGAGATTGAGCAATCTGGATCAAGACTGAAGAAGACAGATCATGGATATATGTTCATCACTAGTCTTTCATCGTTTCCTTCACACTTGAACTTGATTCCAGTCTCATGTGGCTGTATCTTGGATATTTGGGATCTATTCAAAGTAAACGTCAATCTCAGGAGAATGAACTGTGCTGGAAGATCTGCATTATTTTTATGTTCCCCGTCTGATGTATGCGAAGACAAGTTCAGGCAAATTTACAAGACTCATCCAAAGGTGGAAATCACCTACGCAGTTAAAGAAATTGTTACCCTGGTGCAAATTTGTCTTGTTGACTTCAAGCTATTAGATCCACTTTTTGTTGATGGTCTTCTTTGTAACAAGACAGAAGAGAAGATTATGGATTGGTGGAATATGTTTGGTTCTCTGTATTATGGAATCACTCCGAAGGATGGAGTCCTCGGTCCCACAACACTTTCTGCTATTCTTGGGTTTGTCCTCAGTTGTCATTACAGATTGGATATGGCGTCTGTTGATTTCCCTAAAGAGCCATTCAACTATTTCAGCTTCAGAGTTAACGTCGGTAAATTCCAAAAGGCTTATAATTTGACACGAACGTGGTATCTCGATCCTATAACTGTTGATAAGTTGTTCCGGGTCACCTCAAAGACATCGACGTCAGATATCTCGAAGCTCAAGAAAGTTGTGAAATCCACTGTTCAAGATATATCGGGTAAACTCAGCTCTGAGCAGTCAGCCAAGGAAGTGTTAACGGCGGACTTAGAGAAGGCTATCAAATATTTCAGTTGCAGTCCAAGACTCGAATATCTGTGGTTTGGGAAAGGTGATTGTCGTGACCTAACACAGTTCGATTACTACATTTCCAGATCCCCACAAGCTGGTGCTACATCAACGTTGAAATCAGGTGTCGGTAAGATTAGAGGTTTTCCAAAGAGATTACAAGGAGACGACCTTAATCTTGCTTTCACTCCACCTGCACTAAGAAAGAAGGATCAAGGAAAAGAACTCGACGAGGCTTGTTTAACTGATGACGCGGTCCTACTTTGCGAGGGGTTTTCAGAGGCATGTCCTCAGCCTCCTATTTGTGATCCTCGTGAGATAACCATCTTGACAGATGATGAAACTTTCAAGCGTTCATTACGAAGACGCCTTTCTTTTCCATATTTAGCTGTTGAGATAAACAGCTCTCAGTTGGGATATGAAAATCATGCAGTACCGTTATCGTCTCACGCTACCGATGAAAGCTTATTGAGACGCTCAAAGAGTTTTACATTGGTTGAAAATTCGGTTTTGAAATGGGAAAGCCCAGTGGTCGTTCCAGAGACTGTTGCACGGAAAGTTCGCAATGTTGAACGTTGTGCTTTCCGTAACAAACTGGACTGGGAGCAGTATTGCAAAGAGATGAAGCACCATTATTTACAGTCTGAAGATGCTAAATCTTTGGTGTTCAAACTGACTCAACGTTCAAGACCGGTTTTCCATCAGTGTGACTTGAAGATTCAAGCTGATGAGAGATTTCATTTGAAGATTGATGATATTGAAGCCACTGGGGCAAGATTGGAATACGAGATGAGATTGTTGTCTACAAGGGTTCGTGACACGCAGGACAGTGTTGACAACTTTGTTAGAAAGGTTGAAAGTCTTGAAGCCGCAATTTCTGCGGCGTGCCCTCTCTCTAAAGCAATCGCTACTGCAGTGAAAAGTGAGTTGGAATGTGAGGGTACATTGAGTTCATATAGTATTGATAAGGAAAGAATTGGTAAAGTTTGGAGAATGATTGAACAGTTCAGTACGGCGCAGTGGCTGACTAACGCCTTCATGTCATTTAAGAGTCGTTGTGGATTTGTCACTGAAGATTTTAGTGTTGAGACTGCAGATGAGAAGCAACAGAGTACATTCGTTATTGATGAGAAGGTGAAACAAAGTTGAGGGTTCTGATTTATTTTGGGTATTCGGGTTTAGGAATCATGGAAGGCATATCAAATCTTAATTGGAGTACAATTAATGGTTGGGTTGATCAATATTACCGTAGTCATTAAACTATATCATTACATTGATCATTAACATCCACTTCTTATAGTACTCAATCATGAATCATTAGTCGTCACTGTTAATATATAAGCCTCTTATCTCGAGGAAGGACGTGATCTAGTGTCTGGCACCAGTAGTTCTAGTAAGGTGATATTCCCTTTCAAGCTCTTGGGCGTTTTGAATCATTACCAATCGATTACTCTTCATGGATTCAAAATCCTTCTCGTCACATTCCATGGATTGTTGAAGCTCTTCTATGAGTGCAATGAGTTGTGCAATGCCTGCCTCTGATTCCTTTACGTCCTCCAGGAGAATTGATCTGCTGTTTTCATGCTCAGCCATAACAATTGCCGAACGCCTCTTTAGCTCACTGTATCTAGTCTTAAGGGTCTCCGGTCTGCTCTGTACCCAGTCAGCAATAGTGTCAAGAAGCTTCTCATTCTGCTGTATAGTATTATTCCATTGCCTAGAGAGGTACTCCTGTCGTTGGATATCCAGTAGCAGTTGCAGGTTATCGTTCTTTAGTCGGTCAATCTCTTTCTGTTCCTCAGACTTTTCTGATTCCTGATGATGCAGTGTGTTCTGTGTGATGTCGATTCCTGAGGATCGTGCAATGGCGCTCAGAAGGTCCTCAATGTGACTCAGCTTGGCGCGTGAGTGGTCCAGAGACTCGGCAAGTGAGTCTGCCACGTGGGATACCGATTGCAAGTCGTCATTGCGGAGTTCCATGTTAGGCGGTTGTGATGTTAGCAGTAGCTTGCACTTGCTGATGTTTGTTGTTGGCGATTGGAGTAATTTGGTTTTTGCAGAAGTGCTCGGCCCAATTTTGGCCTGTTATCTACGGCCTGAACATAGTGGATGGAGCTCAGACGGTCTTCTTTGTCTGTAGCACATCTCTTCTCTTACTTTTCCCGTGATCTTCCAGCTACATCTATCAGCCTTCACTAGATCTCAAGTGATTTTGTTGTTTGATGATCCTCGAGGAGTTCTCATGTCGGCGTTGATATCCCCATTTGCCGCTTTTAAGACGGCGCTCCAAGGCGCTTCTTCCTCAGAGAGAACGCTGGAGCTAAGCAATGTTATTCGCCCAGCTGGTTCGTCTACATCTTCACAATCACAAAATGTGGGTCAATTGCACGAATTATCTGCTGGGTCTCGGCAGACTTTGGATCTGACTACCGAGGTAGTGGAGCGATTGGATCAACAGGATGAAGACGAGTTGACGTACCCGGAAGGTGGACCGACCGCGTATTTGGTTGTCTTTGGTTCATTCATGGGACTTATTCCTGCTTTTGGTCTGCTGAATGCTGTGGGTACGATTCAGGCGTATGTGTCCTCCCATCAGCTGTCTGGATTATCGGCTTCGACTGTTTCCTGGATCTTCTCGATCTATACGTTCACCACGTTTAGTTCGCAGATATTCTCCGGTGCTTTTTTTGATAGAAAGGGAAGCAGAAGACCAATACTTATCGGAACGGTTGCCTTTTGTGGTGGCCTCTTTGCTACTGCTAATGCTACAAAAATGTATCAGTTCATTCTGGGTTTTGGTCTGGTTGTTGGATTCGGTAACGGCATGATGACTGCACCATTGATTGGTGTCGTTTCTCATTACTTCAAAGAAAAGAGGGCAACTGCCACAAGTATCGCATCAATTGGTGGCTCCGTTGGTGGTATTATCATCTCTGTCATGCTCAGGGAGCTGTACTATTCTGTTGGGTTCCAGTGGTCTATGAGAATCTTGTCCTTCTTTACCCTATTCTGTTGTTCATTCGCTTTGGTCTTTGCCAAAGAGAGGTTCAGACAAGATAAAGAGCCCATAGAATCATGGAAGTCATTCTTGAAAGTTTACTTCATTGATGTGTTTGCTGTTGGATCCTTCAAAGAGGCCAGATTTACATTCTGTTCTCTCGGATGTGCTTTCGCAGAAAGTGGCCTAGTTGTTGCTTCGATTTACTTTTCTTCTTACTCTTTACAAAGAGGATTTTCTGAAGATGTCGCATATTTCTTGGTTCCGGTTACTAATTCTGCTAGTATTGTTGGTCGTTATATCCCAGCTTATCTTGCTGATAGATACTTTGGTCGATTCAACACCTGCATCACTAGCACTTTCATCAGTGCTGTTCTTCTTGTTGGAATGTGGATCCCACTTGGGAAATATGAAGGTGGTCTCTATGCGTTCGCAGTTGTCTATGGCTTCTTCTCCGGATCAGTGCAATCCCTCACTCCAGTTTGCATGGGTCAGATCTCAAGAACTGAAGACTTCGGAAAAAGATATGCAACTATGTATCTTCTGGTTTCTTCTTGTATGTTGGCGTGTATTTCAATTGGCGGTGCAATTATTGGCGATGGCTCGCTGGGAAGATACAACGCCTTCATCGCATATTGTGCGGTGCTGTACGTACTTGGAAGTGGAAGTTATGTTATCGCTCGCCACGTTTCCGTGGGTTCGAAGCTTCAAAAATTTTAAACTCTTATTTAAGCATACTAATATTTATACTGAACTCACCGAAGTCATAAAACTAACGATTTGATAGTGAGAAATTAGTTAGAGCTCTCACCATAGCTAGAGTTGTCGAACAGCAGAAGACTTCTTAGACTAAGTGAGGAGGGGGAGGGGGAGGATCAAGATCTCATTCATCCCATACTACACGTAGCGAATAGAGTGAACGTAATGATCATGGTACTACAGCTAACGGTTTCAACACTGCTGCTTGGGAAAACAATAACAGCGTGCAAGCAAGACAACCTGGCTTGAGCTGATGGATTTTAGATTTGGCAGTCTATACTCACAAACAATTTACTTTTATTCTTCCTAAAGTGATTGGATGGTCCCAACTTGGTGTCACTTTGAAGCAATATTCTGAGAAAGATAAAGGAGAGACGTCCCCTGCCACAAAGCCACGGTAAGTGGATTCAGATATAACCCCCGTACCCGACTTCTAATGTACCCTCTAGCGTCATACTCATCTGCATCTGCGGTTCTCTTTAGTCTCGGGATCTGGATAAAGGCCATTGGCACATCACTTCTATCCATCTGCTCCATGGCTTGAGGGGTGAGTGTCATAGGGCAGCACAATATTGCTAATGTCGTATACCTGTCTCTGGAAGAGACATTAAAATTGAATATTCCGGATAGCTCTCTTATCTCCTTGGCTTGGATTTTGGATGAAAAGCTTTTGCATTGCACTAGAACGTCCATGATCTGTGATCTTCTGGTAGCAATAGGCTTTACTTGCCGCCCTCTGACTCTCCTTGCTGTAATTTCTGTGTCTTTCACGTACTTTGAAAGATTCCATCTGCCACCTAAATCTCTACCGTTGTCATAGGCTCCTCCGAAATGCTTAAGGTTGGTAATATGTAGAAGTCTTTCAAGCTCATCGCGCACATGAAGCTCGTACAGTGTCCCCTTGAAGACATTCGTGTTTGTTTTCAGGCTCCTTTGTTTGGCATGTAGTAGATAGCTAGCCACATCGGTAAATGGCTCCAAAGACCTGGACAATTTGGACATCCGAATGCTGAAGACTATTTTGGCAGCGAGGTGTTCTGTGGTTAATTCGATGAGAAATCACGCGTCGCGGTTACAACTTTTACCTCTAGAACAACTTCATGATTCAACTTATCGACGCGTATACAGCACCGGTGTCGATTGTAAGCTTACGCACTCCTTTGATCATCAGCCCTAGTAATCTTTGGCCACCTTTTCTCTTCCCTCACGACGGCACCTCCGATTACTATGAGCACCCCAAACTCCTCCAAGGAGTCCTTTGTTGACGCCTCTTCGGACACCATCAAGCGTCAAGAAGATCCAAAGGAAGCACCGTTATCCACACCAGTGAAAGCTTCCAAGCTATTGCAGCCAGTAAATGACCATATCAATCAGAAAACAGTTACCATATTCGATGTTGCCACCGAGATTGAGACTATGCTTAAAGATATCACAAAGCAGGTTGAGGATAACGACGAGCTACTACGAACGAAGGTCGACTCCATTAACAGTAAACTAGATAAGATTGAGTCAAAGGTGCGTGGAACATCTTGATTAAAATAAATATATGTTGTTTTCCCTGTTTATACACAAATTAAGACCCTCTATAAATTAACCCGGACACCATTACTCGAAACCCTTATTCGGAATCTTTTCGATGCCACTTCAACTTAAAACTTTCTAATCAACACCACCAAACTTACTTCAATAACAGGATAAAGGGAAAGGACGAGAGATCGTATACAGTTGCCATGGCCAAGCAGCAAAAGTCTAAAAACCAGCTCCGTCGAGAAAAGCTGAAACAGAAGAGGCTGGAGTCACAACTAGAAGTTGAAGAGACGTCATCACTACCGGAAAAGAAAGTGCTGCCCAAAACACCCTCGACATTGTCTCAGGAAGGCAAAGATGAAGAATCTATAAGTTCATCTGGAAAGGTATTTGAATATGAGATGGATAAATTTCTTTCTATGCCGGAGTTTTCACAGTTCAAACTTGTTTTCGATCGATTCCATACCGAAGAGGTCGTTAAAGAAGAGGATAAGGGGGAAATCATGTACAGTGATGGAGAACAGGCCACCGATTCCGATGCGGAACGAGAATTGCCAAAAGTGAGCAAGAGAAAGCTTCGAAAGTCCAAGAAGATCCCACTAGCTGAATTAAAGGCAATGGCTAAAAACCCTGAATTGGTTCAATGGTATGATGCTGATGCTTCGGATCCCTTATTGCTCGTCGAAATCAAGTCACATAAAAACTACGTTCCAGTTCCAGAGCATTGGCAATTCAAACGAGAATATCTTAGCGGAAGACGTGGAGTAGAAAAAAAGCCGTTTGAATTACCCAACTTCATTAAAGAGACTGGTATAACTGATATGAGAGACACGACAAAGGAAGATGATTCCACTTTAAAGCAGAGGCAAAGAGAAAAAGTCCAACCGAAGATGAACCGATTAGATATGGATTATCAGAAACTGCATGATGCCTTTTTCAAATTTCAAACCAAACCGAAGCTTTTGCCGTTTGGGGATGTTTATTACGAAGGAAAGGAAACTGAAGATGTGGATTATTCTGCTTTCAGACCAGGTGCTATTTCCGATGAGTTAAGGCACGCATTAGGGGTTCCAAAGGGCATTGTATTACCATGGATTGCTAAGATGCAGCAACTCGGTCCACCCCCAAGCTATCCGGATGTCAAATATCCAGGATATAACGTCCCAATGGAACAGGAAGATGCTGAGGTCCTCGATGAGGTAGTTGAGGATGCCGAAAGAGAACCATTCGGGAAACTGTTGGTTGTTGATGAAAGCGAAGACGAAAGTGATGAAGAAGAAGAAGAAGAAGAAGGTGAAGAAGAAGGTGAAGACGAAGAACTGGATGAAGAAGTGCTCCATTATGAAGGTGCTGAGGAGGGGGAGGGGAATGAGCAAGATGGGCCGGTTGTTGTGGATGGTGTAGATGTTGAAGAGGAACAACAACAGGCAGATGAGAATGAAGATGACGATATTCAACTGGCGATTGTCAATCAGGAAGATATGTCTCAAGAAGTTGAACCAAAGAAGCTATATGAGATTATCAAAGAGAAGGTAACTGCGCAGAATGGGTTTATGTCATCAGGCAGAACTTATGATCTCCCATCCAACAAGAGAAAAAGCACTGACTATGAAGAGCCTTCTAAGCGCACGAAAACTTCAACGCAGACCACCCTCAATGTGTCAGATGATGATGAAGAGGAGGGCAACTCTAAATTCAAGTTCTAGTGTCTATTGTTGACATGTTATTCGAAGAATTAAACTCAAAGTAGACCTTCGATTCCCAGGGCCCCCTAACCAAAACCGCGCAGACTTGGGAAGAAAAAAGCGCTTCTAACGAAACTTGGAATTATCAAGTTTATCGCTAGAAAACACCGTTTCCTCGCTGAAAAGGCCAAATACGGATATGTCCAAGAGATCTAGTGACTATGTTGAAGATGAAGTCATGAAACGAGTACGGCTCGCGTTCCAAAGCTCCCGAAAGAGCGGTGTCGGGTCAGAAGCTGCTGAAACTGTGGGCACAAGGGTACCACCATCTTCAGTAACTCCTACTTCAGCCACTCGAAAGCACAAGATCCAATTAGACCCAGCGAAATGTGAGCTGGGTCTCACGGATGTCCTTCTGGTTGAGCATGCAATAAAAAACTTGCAAACTGCTTTAAAGACTATTTTAGAGACTGCACTGGACGAAGAGCAGTTATCAAAGTTCAAAGAAAATGCACTTGCCAATGGCTCCAGCCTGAACCCTGAAATTCAGATCGCTCTGGTTCGCTCTAAGCTCACTTTAGCCGCAAAACTGAAGTCCCTCTACATGAAGGATCAGATACCCATATTTGACCAGATCATCAACTTTGAACAGGCGTTCACTGAGATGAGGAGCGAAGCTAATGCTCAAATTGACTTTGATGATGGGACCTTGAAGACTGCATACGAAGACTGTGATGACATTGAGTACAGATCTGATGGCATGCCTATTCTACCCGAGATCCATAACCCTGCCATTAGGGCAAGAGTATTTATCCATAAATCCCTGGTTAAGGACAAGCTCTTCATCTCTGAGAGCGAGATGATCCATGCACATAACGAAAGACTGGAGTTTATTGGTGATTCGGTCCTTAACAACATCATGTCATTGATCATTTATAATATGTGTCCTAATGCTGCTGAAGGTGACATGTCTCGTCTTAGAGCGAAACTCATCTCCAACGCCAATTTGCAGAAATGGGCTCACATGTATGGGTTCCAAAATGAGCTTAAGATGAACACTGATGAGAGTATCTTCAAGGGGAAACTCAAAATTTATGCGGATGTATTTGAAGCATATGTTGGTGGATTAATCACAGAAGACCCAGGAAACTACGGTAAGGTTTTCAAATGGCTTAGAGCATTGGCAAAGCCTGTTATTGAAGGAGCCGAAGGTGCAAATGGAGAACATACGGGAGACAATTCCACGCACTCTGAGGACTGCAAAGACAAAAAGGAGGAACCACTAAACACAAACGCTAAAGTGGAACTGTATTCGTTGATTGGGTATGCCAGTTTGGGTCTTCATTATGACACCGTGGAGCGTATTGTTAACAGAGAAATGACTCAATTTACAGTCAACGTTGCCACTAGAGCTGGTGAAGTGCTGGGAACTGGCGTTGGTAAGAGTACTAAAGAAGCTGGATATAGAGCTGCAATGGATGCATTGGCCAATAAATCAATGATTGAAAAGTATTCGCAGTTAAGGGCTTCCATTCCAAGAGATGAATCCAAACAGAACCTGAGCAGCGCAGGGAAAATCAAAAGCACAGGGAGTAACATAAGTGACGTCTTGAATAAGGACCGCGCTTGGATAAGAGATGAAAATGGCAAATGGCTGAGGAGATCAGGTACAAGTTCACCGCAGTCATCCTCAGCTCCCTCTTCCGCTCCAAAATCTAACTCCACAGCAAAGTCTTCGCTGCCTTTGTCATCATCACTTCAACAAGCAAAGACAGCTGAGTCTACAGATCTGGCAGGGTTTCAAGAGATGTTCTCTTCTCCGCCAGCTACGAATCCCCACCCATACGAAACTTCAGTGCAGAGACCTTTGTCATCATCCTCAGCGTCTTCAACTACCTTTTCATTAGATCCACGAATACGCCGCACTGGACACTCAAGAAGAAATTAAGCCCTAATTTACGTTACGTTACTGATAAAGCAACATTGGTTCTCTGAAGCAAGGGGATGAGAGAGATGGTCCTAGAGACCAGTTCTGGGATAATGAAACAGAGAATGACATACCCTCAGTGTACGGAAGATCTACACTACCTCAGCCCTTGGGGACTAATGTTCCTTGAATAACAGGAGACGAGCTGCAGTATGCCCTTTTATACCTGATCTCAAAGGACTACGACCGCTCATTGATGCGTAGACTTGTAGCTTATGAAGCACTGGGTCTAAACTAAATGACTCAACGAACTGCAGCTTCCTTAACCGGCCTCCAGGAGCCCATCAAACGCCAAAAATCTCTCTAGATTTGAGCGTGTTATTAACGAACTACCTTCACCTACTTCTCACTGTGTTGAAGAGCTACAGCCGGCTGGAAATAGAAGGCTGTATTTGGCAGCTAATCAAGTTCCCGTGAAGCCCTTTCCTTTGAGATAAACTCCGTGATTCTCGCGAGGTTAAAATAAACGCTTTTCCCTATACGGAGCAATGTCGGTGATTACACTTGAAGAACATGTCATAGATTGTTCTATCGAAGAAAGGTCCCTAGACTAAAGCTTCACACGCCATTGAATATTGAATTTACAGAGCGGTGGGGGGTCTTCCTATCTAAACCATTCGTGTGTACAGGATAAACTCCGCAAACTACCAGAAACAACAATCGGAAGCCGTCACCATCTCTTGGCTTTGACAAACTCACACATGTCTAGGGCACGAACATTATGGGCTCGTTTTATGGATCCTTCAATAGTTTTCAGACCTCGGCATACCAGGCGCAACCACAATTTTTTGCCGCCACCACTGCTCTATCACTCTCGGAACAACAGCACAGTAGTGGCAGATGCTGTGAACTCACCAACGGCACAAGATCTCTTTCTGGACACCTGTAAAGCCACAAAAGAGAATGAGATACTATCGAACTATCTATCCGCTCCGCCGCTCAAACACGAGAGACTTCGTGCACTTATGTCGACGTTTCCCCTGTCGACCACAGACTTCTTCGAATTCTCCCGCCTTGAGCTGGTGGGTGACGGTCTTCTATCGTGTCTCCTCGTCGATATCATCCTTGAAAGACTCCCACATCTACCCACCTCCTCAGTGTCAAGTATGTCCACACGATTGGCGACCAATGAAGTACTGGCGCTTCTGTCAGTGATCTGTCAGCTCTCCACGACCGAAGAAAGAGGACCTCATGCCAACGCTGACTTATTCGAAGCGTACCTTGCTGCTATAGTCCTTGAGGATAACTATGATTTGGCCAGGGCGAAGAAATGGCTTTCAAATATTGTAGATAGTGTCGTTATATCACACATTCGAGCACATATCCTACGTCTATCGGACGGTCTCATTTCCCAGCTACATTCATCTGAATTGAGAGCACCAATCGAAACAATGAATATCCAAATCAAAGAATCAATGGATAATGACAGTCTTCCACACTTTTCATTCACAGGCGATGAAGACCTACTCAAAAATAAAAATGGATCGGCAATGGCATTACATGAATCTCTATTGATGTTGGACGTTTTCCTCATTAGAAGGCCCTCAAACCTATGGTGAAGTAATTTGTCTCATTAAATGAATAAATATGGCTCGTATAAATAGTTAATAAATAATAAATAATAAATAAGAGGGTGGATAACTAAACAATAAATAATGACTGCAAAATCAGGCCATGGCGTAGCTAGGGTTCTCGTCAATAACCTTGTCACCCTTCTCACCAAAGCTTTGAATGCATCTTGCCATAGTGACAGATGATCTAGAAATCACATCAGTCATCCAGTAGTTCTCAATTGGGTTCTTTAGGGCAGCTCCACTCACAGCCTTATCCAATGTGGACAGGGCATTAACTCCTAGTTTAGCGATGGTACTGCTGACTGGCTCAACGGAATCTGGAAGTATCAAGGCAGGAGAAATTGCACCCATTCTCTCTCTAAGAGAGTAGAGATCATCATAGGCCAATGGGGCATTCAAATACTCAGAGAGAGCACGAATGATTTTCCAGTCCTCTCTAGCAGACCCCGGTGGATTAGTAGCAGCTCTGGTGGTTTGCACTCTTCCCTCTGTATTGACATACGTGGCGGACTTTTCGGTATATGCAGACGCAGGAAGGATAACATCAGCAAACGAGGCTCCCAAGTCACCATGATGGCCTTGGTAAACCACAAAGGCATCGCGTGGGATGTCCTGGTTCTTTACTTCATCAGCCCCAAGAAGATAGATGAATTTTGGCTTTGTAGAAGCAGCAGCCTTTGAAGAATTGAAGAATCCAACCTCCAATGCCCCAGCACGAGAAGCTTCACGTTGTAAAAGATTCAATCCGTTCCATTCTTCGGTTATGATGTTAGTAGTCTTTTTAACAAAGTCACCAATTATGGAAAAGATGGCCTTAGAATCTTGGAAATTGGCAACACCGGAGCCAATGATAATCATTGGGTTCTTTGCCGAGGAAAGTTTCTTCCCGACTTCACCCTCGAGGGCGTCCTTCAATGAACTTGCGGTCTCGCCTAAATGGTTAAGATCGAAAGAGGAATCAAACATTTCTCCAACGTGGTGAATCTCCAAATCAGAACGAAGCCATCTTCCTCTGATTCTAGCGTTCAAGACACTGGCCTCATGACGAGGGTTTGTGCCAACAAGCAAGATCTGATCCGCATCATCAATTCCAACAATACCAGAATTGAATGTGAAATTGGACTTAATGTTTGCACCATATGGAGCTGGTTCGTTTTCTCTGCTAATGTCATCGGTAGTAAGGTTCTCAGAACCCAACTTGTTAACAAGGTCCTTCAATGCAACCATAGACTCAATATCAGTCAAAGCACCGCTTATAGCTTTCAACTCGGCGCCCTTTGGTTTAATTTCTTTGAATGCAGAAGCAATTGTTGACAGAGCTTCATCCCATGTAGCCACTTCAAATTTATTACCGACTCTAACCAAAGGAGTAGTTAGTCTTTGTGTTCTCAAGCCATCACAAGCAAAACGTGTTTTATCAGAAATCCATTCCTCATTGACTTCATCGTTCAGTCTTGGAAGCACTCTCATAACTTCAATACCTCTGCAATCAACCCTAATGTTGGAACCAAGACCATCCATAACATCGATAGTTTCAGTTCTCTTAAGTTCCCAAGGTCTAGCTTTGAATGCGTATGGTTTTGAAGTCAATGCACCGACAGGGCAAAGGTCAATGATGTTACCAGAGAGTTCTGAGTTGACATTTCTTTCGACATAAGTTCCAATCTGCATATCATTACCACGTCCGGATGTGCCAAACTCAGGAGCACCAGCAACGTCGTTAAGGAATCTGACACATCTGGTGCAGTGAATACAACGGTTCATGGAAGTCTTGATGAGTGGGCCAATTGCCTTGTTCTCAACAGCTCGTTTTCCTGCAACGTCCTTGTATCTACCCCTGTCAGAGCCGTATCTGAGGGATTGCTCTTGGAGGTCACACTCACCACCTTGGTCGCAGATAGGACAGTCCAACGGGTGGTTTTGAAGCAAGAACTCTGTGATACCTTCACGCGAATTCTTCACACGTTCTGAGTTGGTATGGACTACCATTCCGTCCCTAACGGGGAAGTGACATGACGCCACAAGCTTTGGAGCCTTCTCCACATCCACAAGACACATACGGCAACTTCCTGCAATGCCCAACTTCTCGTGGTAACAGTAACGGGGGACCGCAACACCGGCTTTGTCGCATGCCTGGATGATGGAGGAACCATTCTCAATTTTCACCTTGACGTTGTCAATGGTGACCTCCACCTCCGCACGCAGCGGCGCAAACTGGGAGAAGCGGCGTGTCAGCGGACGGGCCGACGCGCTAAGACGAGAAAGCATTGGCGGTTTATATCTAGCGGTAGGTCTGGCACCGGCTCGTGTAGCTTCCAAAGGTGCTGTTGTAGCCGTCGCTGCTGTTGTTGTGGAGCCTGCTATGGTAAAGTGGGACGGTTCAAGGAGCTGACGATCCAATCTCGCCGCGATTCTACTGGTTGACCATGTTGTGGGGATTCGCGGATCCCGATGAGGTGTTTTACCCAATCAGGGAATTTTGCAAATTTTCCCCGCAGGTTTTGTGCCACTTCTGCTACGCTTGTAAACTGCTCTCTATACGTCAAAGTCATCTCTTTTTCGGCATGTATCTACTCAAATGAACAGCTTGGCCTTCTTTGGGTCCAGCTCTTCTAAAGCCTCCTCAGACAATCTCTTGCCCTCTGGCGTCGGCAACTCTCCAGCTGGGCCTGGCTCGGCCGTGCCTTGGCGACTCAAGGAGGGAGTCGCGCCAGACGTAGCTGGTCCTGCCGTTCCGTTCCTGTTCTTACGTCTCTTGAGTGCGTCTGGGCCTTCGAATTCTCTTGTGACCGCTAATAAAAGGGTGTTCGTACGGCGTGCCAATTCCTGTGGTGTACGAGACGTCAAGAACCAATCAAAACGGAAGTTCTCGGAGCGTCTAATCTCGGCCTTCACCTTGTCCCAGACGTGCTCCGTCATCAGTCCGATCTTATTCACAGTAACTAACAGGAAGCGATCCTCTGCAACAGAATAGATCCTCTTGGAATTATTTGGTGGGTATTGTATCATCATACTGTCAAGAGGGGTCTCCGTCTGTTTTACCTTGAGTGCGAGGAACTTGGCATGGGTCACCATCTTCTGGGCCTTCTTCTCACCAGTTTCAATCTGTGCGATATACTTCTCATATCCATCAATCTCTTTGAAACGTTCCCAAAATACCTTGGAATATTCTCTTATATCTTCTGGCGTCTTGTTTGGGTATTGGCTGGCGATCAAGTCGTAGTTATCACGACCAAACTTGGCACAATACTGAACAAAATTGGTAAAGTCTCTGCGTGACCAGTTGGTGAAAGCTTGTTCCATATATTGTCGTTTTAGTGTCTCTTCATCCTCTGTGAGTGCAACAGCATTGTTGATTTTTGATTGTTCGGCCTTCCGCATAACTTGGATCTCATCCTCGTCATACTGAGCTCCATCAAAGTCACTAGCGGACACCTTGACATTGATGGTCTTTTTGTAGTACAGTTGTTCCTTCTCCAGTAAATCCTTCAATCCAGGATCAAAGAATTGATGATCCTGTATGTGGACAGCTTTGGGTGCTCTTGGAGTTTTAGGCTGTGGCGTTGCCTTTCCGCCCTGAAGAACATCTTTGTAATATCCATCGACAGAGTAGGTCAATTCTTTTCTTTCTCTCTTCGATGGATTAATCCATGTAAATTCACCGTCATTACTCTTCTTTGCAAAATTTTCACCGTTCCATTCGTACGCAGAATGCTCTGATGTAAACTTTTGCAAGTCATCTAATCCCAACGCAGAGTATTTAGCATTTAAAGTTGACGTCTTTTCCTCACCTTTTTTCAAAATTTCATCAATATCTTCGTCAACACTCACAGTCTTGTTCTCAAACACGTCTTTCGCACCAAACTGGATCATACCCAGTAAATCGTCCTTACTATTTCCAATGGTTGTGTTTTTGTTTGCTGATCTTCCCTGTTGAATGACAAGTTGATCCAAACGCAACTTTTGAGCAGCTCTCTCGATAACTTTCTCTTCAATCGCTTTCTCCGTGACAAATCTATAGACGTGAACCTGCTTCTTTTGACCAATTCTGTGAGCTCTATCCATCGCTTGCAAATCAGCCTGTGGGTTCCAATCGGAGTCATAAAGAACAACAATATCTGCGGAAGTTAAGTTGATACCGAGACCACCAGCTCTGGTCGTCAATAAAAAGATAAACTTGTCTGAATCTGGACGATTATAGTCATCAATAGCGGCAATACGCTCCTCATGTGATGTCGAACCATCAATTCGGCAGTACTCATAATCTCTCAAATAGCAGTAATCTTCCAAAATGTCCAAGAGACGGGACATTTGCGAAAATATCAATACTCTTGATCCTTGCTCCTTCATCTTCTTCAAAAGTTTGTCCAAGACAATCATCTTACCCGAGTTGAACACTAAATGCTCATCGGTAGTGTATGGTGGGCCAGGCTCTGCGCCCTCAAACAGGTAAGGGTGATTACAACACTTTCTCAATTGCATTACAATGTTCAGTAAACGGGTCTTACCCTCACGTTTACCAACAACACCATTAACAGCATCAATATCCTTTTCCAACAAGTTTTTGTACCACTTGACTTGCATATCAGACATTCCAACGTACAAGTTCAACTCTTTCTTTGGTAGAAGTGATTTTTCGACATCCGCCTTAACTCTTCTTAGGAGGAATGGACTCAAGACTTTGTGTAATTGTAGAACAACGGTATCTTGGTCATCATCTGTGTTTTCGAACCATTGATCAAAGACCTCAGAATCGCCAAAGACATCAGGTAGGATGAAATTTAAAAGTGCCCACAACTCGTGCAAGTTATTCTGTAGAGGGGTACCAGTGATAAGTAATCTGTTTTTCGAATAAAAGAGTCGGATGATTTGTGAGAGTGCGCTTTCTTCATTTTTGATACGGTGAGCTTCATCCACAACGATGTATTGCCATGCAATTTTTTTCAATGTCGCCTTTTCTCTTATAACCATTTCAAAGGAAGTGACAAGAGCATCAAACTTTGCATCAAGAATAGTATTTTGGATCAGATCTGCTCTTTCTTCCTTTGTACCTTGTAGCACACAGACATTTACATCCGGTGTCCATTTAGCAAACTCTCTCCTCCAGTTGTCCAAAGTAGACTTAGGAACAATGATGATGAAGGGGCCGTCGATCCCCTTGTTGTACCGTAGGTATCCAAGAAATGAGATGGTTTGAAGGGTCTTACCTAACCCCATTTCATCAGCAAGGATCCCCGAGAGACTATTCTCATGCAGAGAGATGAGCCAGTTAAGACCTTGGATCTGGTACTCTCTGAGCTTTCCGTGAATATAGCTGGGTGATTCCGTAAGAACCGTGGTATCTTCCTCATGTTCCTCATCCTCCATCAACTGGGCATCTTCCTCCTTTTCTGTCTTTCTGCGGCGGCTGCTGCTGCTGTTGGCGGCTGACGAGCGTCTTCTGTTGTTACTAGAGCCGCTGGAAGACTGTGCACGCGCCTCAGCATCAATCTGGCGTAGAAGCTTCTTGATCGCTGGATCCTTGGCCGAGCGCATGTCCAGGAAGTGACGGAACAGGTCCGTGAGGCCCAGCAAGTGCTTGAAACGCTTTGTAGTTTCGTGTTTGTCCTTGAGTCTCTCCGTCTTGGCGTCAACTTCGAGCAGAAAGCGCCTCTTGCGCTGCTCAGCGGACTCTGTCGGGGCCATCGTGACACGGAACTGTGTGGCCTTTTGTCGTGTTCGCTAAGCGCTGGGCGTGTCAGCTGGCAGATTTGGCTCGAGGGGCTGGGAAGGGGTGGGTGTGGTCGACAAGGAGAACAATTGAAATAGGAAAAATCGAGAGAGAGGAAAAGTTTATGTGTGTGCTTTAGAGTTGGAGACCCGCGCGATCGGCCAGGGCACACAACCGCAGAAGGAGCTGATATGTGCCGGTGCACACCTCCCATCGCATCCCTCTCTCGCCTGTTCTGGCTGCTGTTGTCCTCCGTCCACCCTGTAGCCACACTCCGCCTTCTTCCACCCCTTTTGCGAGCCTTCACAACGCCATACACCCCGCACTACGACCCATAACAGCACCTTATCGCCAGGCCGGGTGACCCCCTGCTCCCGAATCGCGACGTTCCTCCCACACGGCCCGAATCCCGATGCGCGTCCGTCCGGTCCGGGCACACAGAACAAAGCGCGTACTCGGTAGGCAGCTTCCAGTGTCGTTCTCACTTTCTCCCGGACCTCTGCTTTGTTAGCGCAGCAGCCAGCGTGAGAGCCACGCAACGGAAACGGCTCGTTTTTGGGCTTGATCTGCTCGTGCCACGCGTGCGGGTCCTGTTCTACCATCAGCTTCCGATCGATGTCGCGCCAGGACGAGGCGAGGGCCTTCCACTTTGCTGCGTACGAGGCTGTCCAGCAGATCCCGCACGGCCATGTCACGACATACGGGCACATTGCTAAGCTCATCTTCCGGCCACAGAACTCGAGGCTGGTTGGGCAGGCGCTCAAGTCTCTGCCATCTGAGGACGCTGCTGATTACCCCTTCTCGATACAGAACGTTCCCTGGTGGCGTGTCATCTCGAGCTCGGGTGCAATCAGCCCCAGGGAGGCGCAGGCGATGGCTCGCCAACGACAACTGCTACAGCGGGAGGGTGTCGAGGTTGGTGACAACAACAAGATCAGACTCTCAGACTACGGCTGGTTCCCAGAGACCGAGTTCGACGACTATAGATAACCATCTTGTAATTGAATAAAATGTTTCCGATTGGAAGCTATGGCGTCCCGTGTGGTGTGTAGTTGTCCATTCATGGCACAGATTGTTTTCTGTGCAGCTTGTCATATCTCTTCTTTGGCCACGATTTCTTCTTCTGCTGCGAGGACCCACGTGTGCTAGCATTCATCTGCTGCTGAACACGGCGACTTTCTTCCTCCCACCATTTTGCGAACTCCTCTTCCTGTTGGATCTCTGCCAACGACTTCACTTGCTTCTGCTCAAGAAGTTTATGCTCTTCCTCGTGCATGATGCCTTTCAGAGATGGAGTAGCTGCCACGGAAATCTCAGCAAGTGCCTCTTCTTGTGCAGCAAGTAGCGATGGCGATCTCAAACTTGACGTCGATGTGTTCGCCGTGGGAATCTTCCATGGTGAATTGGATTCCGAAGAATCGGATCCATTGACAGGTTCATTGGTCTTCATCAATCTCTTGCGTTCTTTCTGGGAAAGTCTTGAAGAGGCAAAATTAGTTCCCTTGGATGAAGAGGGCGTTGTAGCATTAACATCTGACGACTTCATGAATGACTTTGAACTGGAAGAGGAAGAACCCAAGGCTGAAGTGGTCACAGGCGTACTCCAAGCAGGAACAGGGTTTCCTGGAGTAGCCCAATTGGATAGCGGGCTCAATGTTCCAGGTGATCCAACACCAAATTCTGGCCATGCGTATGTATCGCCCATAGCGCTCATTGACAAGTTTCTTTGTGGCCGAGGCTGAGGAACCGCAATGGTTCTGGAGGGAGTAGTCAGGGCGTTGGAATCGCGTCTTAACGAGTTAGTTTTACCCATCGATACTGGTGTCAATGCAATTGTAGTTTGAGAAGTAGTAGCCGACCCCCTTCTATTGGCAGATGAGCGTCTGCGTCGACTAACAACAGGTTGGAAGTCATCATCATCAAACTCAATAGCAGAAGAATCATTCACACTGGATTTGCGAGACATCTCAGATAATGGAGGTTTGTTTGGGGTATGGACAGAGATACTCGACCTCTTGGCTTCTGAGATAGGGGGCGGGCTTGGCAGCTTGCTCTTTTTTGGCTCGATCTTTGGAGATCTGGAGTCCTTCTTCTCTGGAATATCAAACAATGGAACAAAGTCATCACTCTCCAAAAAGATATCATTGAAAGCACGTTTGTCGTTCAAAAATTTGTTCAACAAAACGGTACTGTCGCCATCATACCATGCCTCCTTGTTATCATTAGGATTAGTCTTGTTCACTCTTTTCAGCCACCTGCAGTACTTATCAATTTTCTTGATCATAGCATTAGAAAGTAAGCCGTAGTTTGGATCAACAAGAAGAAAATCAACATTATTGTAAATGAACCATAAACATTCACCAATAAGCTTCTGGCAATTCATCAGATCAGCATGATGCAAAATTAGCAGGACATTTTCTGATACAATAAAGTCCTTGATCATCAATTGACAGAAGTCCTTCAATCCAAAGAGGAGCAATTCATCACTTAACTCTATGAGCTCAAAGCAAAAGTTGATAAATTCAGAAATCGATTTCAGTTCATAGTGAGAATCAAGGATACGCAACTGTTCCGTACCGTAGATGTAGCTCAAGGCGACTTCAAATACTTCTTTGCGGACATGCGTAAACTCCAAAATTGATTCAGTATCATAGTCCTCCCATCTTGAAGAAAAGAGAGTCTCAAAGTAAGCATTGCGTACCTGAAGTAAGGTGGACCAGCACCTCAATTCACCATCCTTCAGTTGAATCAAGACGTCTTTTTCGAAATTATCTATGTTGCTGAACTCTGATAAAATCTTAAACGTCGGTCTCTGAAGATCATCAACTAGTTGAAAGGTCTTCAGCAACTTAATGCTCTGTCCTTTAGATTCCTTGAACTTTGCTTGATCTGTGGTCTTATCCCAAGGTTTTACAAAGTCGCCTGTGTATATCATATTAACCAGGATTAGAAGTGCCACCGGATGTAGTCCTTCAACAACAATCTCAGAATTTGCAATCATGCGGAAAGTTATTTCATCAATCACAATGTCACTCGATTCCAGCTGTGCCATCTTCTCAACCAAAAACAGAATAGACCTGTGTACACCTATACGGCGCTCGCCGATACAGAAATAAATATCATATCCTTTTCCTGTGGAGGTATCCAACGATTCAAGAACTCCAAGTGGGTCTACCAAAGAAACAATATCAATGGCTGATGAACAGTCGCATTTCTCAAATGTGTCGTAAGCAGTTTGTGAATATGTCCATCTTTGCTTGTAAGAATCAAGGAGAGGGTCTTGGATCTTCCGTTCTTCTTCATTGTCCTCAATTGTGAACTTCTTCTGTAAAATCTTGTAGACGTCGTCATCATCTGTCTCATAGTGAGGCCTATGGAGGAAATCAATGGTATATGGTTTGTAGGAATCCAGATTTACAAGCTCTGCTTGTTTGCGTCCAGGAACATATGACTCTAATGGAGAAAGATAGTTAATGTCTAGCAAGAATCTGTTCTTCATGAGCTGTAAAGGAAGTTGGTCAACATCATCTTTGACAAATCCAAACGAAGAAAATAATACATCACACGACACCTTAACAACCTTTGAGAGCCTGTCAATTTTGGAGAATTTGAAATCTTGACCATTTTTCCTCGTAACTCTTCTATAAACAGAGCCGGACTTAACCACGATAACGGTGGACCCATCTTTTCCAATATCAACGTCCGTACATTTCAAGTGATCATTTCTTGGACTCCAGATATTGGTATACTTAATATTTGAGGACTTAGAGAACATGTCAACTCCGAAACTGGACAAGGAACCATCGTCGTAGAGAACAGCGATCTTGGACGCGTCCTTTGATGCAAGTTTGATGATTTCTCTTCTTTTGGAAAATCTTGTCGGTCTGAAGTATTCAAACTCGTTATTCAAAGTCTTGTAAAGTGGCAATAAGAATCTTAAATGATTTCCATTCGTGAGAGTATGACATTCGTTGTTGGCTAGGTGCACAATTGTAGCCTCCTCTGTGGCGATAACTTGCTTGATAGGGTGTGCAAACTCCATTTTCCTTGGTATCTGGACGATTCCCTTAAACTTTCCATATTTGATTTGTTCACCAGTGCTGACAATATCCATCTGGCCAATATTGAGACCCCAGATATATAGTGTGGTATCTGCATATGCACAACTGTGAATCTTTGAACATGAAACGCCTTTGACTTTTAGCTTCTTAAGGCCATTTGAAACTCTTTTGGGCACGTCGGAAAATGTGTCCGTCTTTTCTTTGATCTTTTCTGTTTGATATCCGAGTTGCAAGAAGTTGTTCAGCCCCCATGAATAGACATCACCATCAGATGACAGTGCAAGAGTGTGGTCATCACTTAAAGCCACTTCTGTGAAATGGAGATCCGTCAAACCTTCAACATGTTTGAATTCATAATTGGGCACCGAGTTCCCCTTCCCAAGTCTTCCTCTTGATCCGTTTCCAGCAATGAGAATGTTGTTTATGCGTTCATTTGTTAAGAGCACCGAATGATTCTTAGAGAGCTTTATGTCCTTGATGCGAGGCTTCACAAGTCTGTCGGCTATACCTAGCTGTTCATCTCCTGCGCGGTCATTGACAAACTGGACACTGAAGGGCTTTAGTCGGTCATCTGCATCTCCTGTAGCGAGTTGATAATTAATGTTCGATCCATATGTGTACACAGATGAACCACCACGTTGATCCTTGTCAAACCATATCAGTGGATCTTCCATCCGTGTTGTAGATTTGGCCACGGGTTCTGTTGATGATTGTTCATTCCCTTCTACGGGCATGTCTTCTGTTGCAATGGTCTCAAGTCTTTGTTTATAGTTTGTATCATCACGACCAATGCTCTGCGGGAAGATACGTAGACTTGTGAATGCGTAAGTGAGATGGTAAAGATCCATAGCTGTCAGGCCGTTGCGGTCCTTAAGCCTTACAAGTGCGTAGTCGTGCTCAATAAGAATGCGGGCACAACTGAGACGCCCATAGAAGATGGCATAGTGCAGCGCAGTCCATCCACTTTCACCGTCGCGTATATCTGGTTGACAATGGGGGTTCGAGAGCACAGTAGCTAGAAGGTCGTGACGGCCTAGCAGACAGAGAACGTGCACAGCAGCACGCCCAAACACATCGCGTTGCTGAAGCTCTGCGCGCGACGACTTTTTGAGCCGTACCCCCAGTGATTCAGCCTTCTTAGGTCCCATTAAATGATTGCCGCTGTGGGCTGTAGAGTGCTCTGTCCAGTGCTGCCTTTGATGGCGTTAGTGATGAGTCGAAAGCTGTAGCGCGCTCTTGTTGGTGATGGGGGCGATGGCGTGTGGGCCCAACCGCGTCGATGGGTTCTGGGGGAAACGTGGGTATCTACTCGGATGTTCATCAGTAAGGATTATTTTATTCTCATTATACAGTCTTCATTGTAGCAGTTTACTGCACTCTCTCCTTGGACAAGATGTTCACAAGGAGGTCGGTTGGCTTGTTTGACACAACACCAACAAGCTCTGACTGCTTCTGCTTGTAGGTTCTGATATCGTCAAAGTACTTGTCGAACAAGTAGGAAGAGTCTAACGGACCACCCTTAGCCTCTGGGTGGAACTGTGTGGAGAAAATTGGTCTGGAAACGTGGATCAATCCTTCGTTAGACTGGTCGTTCAGGTTCACGAAGTATGGCTTGAACTCGGCTGGAAGGGTGGAGGGGTCAACAGCATACCCGTGGTTCTGGGAGGTGATGTGACACTTACCAGTAGTCAAGTCCAAAGCTGGAATGTTGTGCGCTCTGTTACCGTACTTCATCTTTATGGTCTTGGCGCCGGCAGCAAGGGCAAGAAGCTGGTGGCCAAGGCAGATGCCAAAGATTGGACCCTCGAAGGTCTCCATGGTCTTCTGCAAGTTGTAGACAGTAGAGGAACAATGGGTTGGGTCACCTGGGCCGTTAGAGATAAAGACACCATCAAATGAGTTAGCGATCTGATGGATCGGGTAGTCGTATGGGAAGACAGTGACAGAAGCGCCTCTGGAAACGAGAGATCTAAGAATGTTCTCTTTGACACCACAGTCGATAACTGCAACATGGTAGTCACCGGTGGAGGCAATGTGGAATGGTGCTTTGGTAGAGACCTTGTGCACCAAGTTAACAGAACTTGGGTCAACAAAGGCTTCATCCTCATCAGCATCGTATTCTTCGCCAATGGAGATTCTAGCCAAAGAAGAACCCTGCTCTCTCAAGTAAGTGACAATGGCTCTTGTGTCGACACCAGTGATGGCAGCAACACCTTCAGCCTGACACCACTCGCTCAATGATTGAATTGCAGTCCAGTGGGAATACTTCAGTGCAACATCAGCCACCACAATACCAATACATTGAGCATGCGGAGACTCAAAGTACTTCAAAAGGTTGTACTCATCGCGGGCTTTGCCGGATGGGACACCGTAGTTACCAATAAGTGGCTGGGTGAAAACCAGGATCTGACCCTTATAAGATGGATCAGTCATAGACTCTGGGTAACCAACAAGGGAAGTTGTGAAGACAGCCTCTCCGGACACGTTTTTGTTGGCACCAAATGAGTAACCATTGAAGACCGGGCCGTTACGGATGGTAAAAGTTGCACGGTCAAGCTTAGCGGTGGAGCTGAGGTTAGAAGTGGTGGCCAATGTTCTGTGGAAGACAGTAGAGCGTCCAAGGTTTCTGGTAATAGTGGAAAGCATATTTTTGAAAGTTTATAACTGGGTTGATGATCTTTGTAATTGAAGGTTGTTCTTAGTGCTGATTCGTCTTCCAAACGTGGTCCGAGATGTAGTCTTGACAGGTAAATTCAGAGGTAAAATTCATAAACGACTCTTTCCTGTGAGTGCGTGTATGGATTGTCAACAGGCAGAAAGTTTAGCGGTCTGTTGAGTGTGGGGCGCTGAGGAATCTTTCGCTGTTAAAGGTGATCGGAGGCAGCAGTCTCTAGCCTTTTATAAGGCGACAGTGCTTATCGAACAAAAATTTTCCAGGCCGCGAATTGACTCACTCAGCATCCGACCGGTCGGAATTCAGTATTCTAGCAGCCGATTCCGGCGTAACGTCATCTCTATTGCGTCTACTCTTTTTCCATCAGCACACAGAGCTCCTCAATTGGTGTATATACTTGGCTTCTCTATAAGTCATAACGTGCTTTGGACTCGCGGCTGAGAGAGCTCAGCAACGCGCGCTTCTCATTGTGCAACTGTGCGTAGCTAACAACGTCCTCCTCATCACCATGCTTTATCAACCACTGATCATCACTCTCCAAAGTGCAGACAACGTTCAAAATAACACCATACAACTCAAATATAGCCACCTTCAATGACTCGTTTGGGGTGTCGTTGTGCCGGTTGATGAATTCGTACAATGCCTCACATGCTCCTCTGAAGTCGCCACGATCCAGACGATGAGCATAAAGAACCTGATAGAACCACAATGATCTCTTTGTGTCCTTGGTCTGTGCGAGCTTCAGCAGCAAAGTATCAACCGCTGGGTTCTCTCTGAGTACACTCAACTCTCCTAGCCTGTGAATGCTCTGGTGTTTGTACATCACATATAACAATTTGTTCACAGCTTCTGTGCGTAACTTCTCGCCTCTGATCCATTGCAATGCACGGTTAGCATTGACAAGATCGAGTTTCTCAACTGCAATTGTGAAATAGGTATTTGCCTCTTCATCATGGAATTTTTTCTCAAATCCCTCGCTAACTCTCTTGTCACCCAATAATGTCATGAACTTCTCTGCTTGATCTAGCTGTAAGTTGTTCGAAAATAAGATAGCAGCATTGAGGAAGTACTTGCCCAAGTTGGTGTTAAAGAAGACTGAGAATTCCTCCAATGGTGCGAATATTCTCTTTTCGTCGTCAGTCAACACGTATTTAGAAACTTCATCGGCATACCTGCTGAGGTACTTCGCAGCCTTGTCCGGTTGGTTGATCTTGAAGAGAACCAAAGCCTTCAAAAAGTGGAAGATTGTGTTGTCATCAAAGAATTTAAAAAACCTCTCGTACACAATTCTGGAATACTCACCGAGAATCAACTGCACACTAACATAGTATAAGAAGTTGTTGGATTGGATAAATGGAATCAAACGCTGCTTAACGACCTGGATGATACTGCCTTTTGTTACTAAGAACCCCTCTCCAAATTTGATTTTGACAACTCTGGTGAACAAGCTCTCCGACAGGACTGCAGGGTTATCTAGTTCCAGTTTACCAGTAATTGGGCTGAAGCTCACATCAATACACTCCCTGAAAATTTCGTATGACAAGATCAATTTGATAATACGCTTCGAAAGAGAGTCAACAAGCTTCTTGTCATCAAACACCAGTACCAGTAAGAGAATCAGAAGAGAGAATAATATATCGATATTCACATTAACAACGGCTCTGGTGGCTTCAGTAAGCGCTGCATAAGCAAAATTGGTGAGTTTTGATTTACTCGGGCGTTGTCCGTCTTCTTGAGGTGTTTGGAATTGCAACAAATCATCAATCAAAGCAAATATGTTGTCAAAATGTGAAAGCTCTTCAACCAATCTGACGAGATTAACAGGATTGAATTTGTCCTTCAAGTGATTGTCGTAAATTGAAGCCAATACGGCATCAGTGTCCTTATCTGGGTGTGAAAATAGTTTCAAAACTTCACTCTTGACGTTAGCGTATATATCACTTGACAACGAGTTCTTGAATTCTGAGATTATGTTCAAAAATTTCAAATGCGTTCCAACATTCTGTAAATCACCAACAGTATTGACCTTTAATGACTTGTTGAAATCCAATGACTCTAACGCAGTGTTCGGTCTCACATACGAGAATCCTTGACGATTAGTAACAAGCAAGACTCCAGATTGGTCGTCTAAATAAAGTCTAAGAGGTTCATCAGTGTGCTTTTTGAACTCAACACATACGCTGTCAAACTTTGACAGTTGCTTCTGTATTGTTGAATCATAACCGGTTCCCATTTGAATCCCCCTACTTACGGTTTTCGTAACTCTCTCAAGCAGCGAGAGGTCGTCAAGAACTTCAGTTTCAGGTAAGTCAGTCAAAATGTGTTTCGTGAAGATTGACAATGCAGTTTCAATGATATCTTTCGAATACAACCCCGACTGAAATATTTTCCTGTAATAAAATTCAGGCCACCCCTCGTTAACTTTTTTCTCAATGAACGGAGTGGAGTCGTGGACCGCATACCACTCGGGGGAAAGGCTAGAGTCCATATGCAACTGCTGAATAAATGACGACATGTTACTTTTCCAAAGCACCCAGAGGTCCATGGCATCCTTCTGCTTAGAAAGATGGAAGTCACCAACGAGCCAAATGGAGCTTGAATCCGGCCTATTGGCTTTGAGTTCATACTCTGGCCCCATTGGAATGATGTCAAATTCATCTTGGCTCAATTCGAAAATTTTAAAAGTTCCATCGCCAAATGGGAGGTAGATAGTCATGAAGCTTTTACCATCAGCACTAATAATATCTAACATCTTTGTGGGTGTTGAGTCCAAATAGCTCTTGTTGTTCGATGTAAGTGTAGACGCAAACGTGATGAGATCAACTTCCTTTACAAGGCATTGTTTCTCAATCGACCATACTCTCAAATGTCTGTTGATGGTGACTGTAAGCAAATAGTCCTGGAATGCAATTACGTCCACAGCGGTCTTAACTGAGAGGTTCTTCTCTCCTGTGAATGTGTCTTTGTTGGCCCAAGGTCTAAACAATTGACCCAAACTTTCAAGGTATGAGTTGTCAGTAAAGATGATGGGTTCAGTATTAAAGTTTGAGTCCTTCTTCAACCCAATAAGGCCACCATCCTTAAGTAATACAATGAGATAGTCATGTCTGAAGGAATAGAGTATATGTGGCTTTCTAATGTCGAAGCCATATGGCTGGGTGATCTTTGCCCACTCGTGGCAGGTCTGTGAGCAAAGTGTCGACTCACCGTTCAAGACAAAGTCGAGTACCTTGATTACGACAGTTATGAGGTGGCCTGTCGTTGTGATTACATCAATAATTATGGCTGGCTCGTCGTCATTTGTGGTGAATTGGGCGATTGTGAAGCATTGCGGTCTGATCTGGTCTGGGAGGTTCACCTTGACTGATCTCAGCGGCACCCCCAAGTTATTGTTGAATAGCAGTGGCGTGAGAAGGACGGAGTATCCATCCTCAAGGATTCTGTAATTGATTCGACTTGGGAACGCAGACCCCTCAATCTTGAGTACATCTGTCTGTGATGAAGCGAGGCCCAGCTTAAAAGTCTGCCCTGGATCTGCTCTGGCGATGAACTGGACTCGTGACGAGCCCCAGAGATGGCGGGCAACATCCACCTCCAGCACCATCTCTGGTACCTGATGGATGGCGTTTAACGTGTGTAGAGCCACCAATGACATTTGCAGACTGAAACCCTTCTCTTCGCAATTAGACGCCTGCTTTCTTGTTGTCGGTGTTCTCTTTTGTTTACCTTCAAAACCTCTGCCGCCCTAATTTTTTGGCGCAGAAGCACCCGGACACCTCCATCGTTACCCGCACGGTCGCGAACTGGTGGTTCCTTACATTCAAAAAGGGAAAATTTTTGCTGCTGGTATATAAGACCTTACACCCCTCGCTGTTTATCCATTCCATCCCACGCAACTAAAAGTGGATAGATCTCGAAGTGTGATTGGGAATGTGGCCTCCGGATGGCCTTGCTTCCTGTGCATTGCAACTATCGGAATTGTAAGTTGTCCTTCTTCTCGGTCTATTGGATCGCCTCCTGCCAACAGCTACTTGAAGCACGGATACCAAAGCTGATGATCAAAATGAAAATTTTCAAACTAGAGTATGTGACCTTTGAATGATCGTAACTTTCATGCATGGCTTACTGAAATATTTGACATCCTGCTTGTTATGTGCTGTTGTTGGAGGTGTTTTCAACGCTGTATCTCTATTGGAGAACGACGTGACTAACAAAGGAGAACAGTTGAATACAGAAGTATTCTTCCGTATACTTGCACTTCGAGAGTCTTCTTTTCTTGGGAAAGGTATGTTTTTTTATCTACTGGATATACGAATGGGTCCACAGGTATCACTCTTTTATGATGATCAAAAAAAACTAAGCTGGAATTACCCACTGAATCTTACTGATGGATAACGTTTTACTATTGCTGACCAAAGATGAAATCCTGTTTGGCCCTGCTGTGTATACAAGCTGTCTATGACTATGTGACTAACAAATTCTAATAGATGATTATCTTTTTCATTGAATATTTCAGTATTACTGTCAGATCCTGGGAGATGACGAGCCACAGCACTGGGCACTGAACAACGTTGTGAGTGACATGCTTCTAAGCGGGCCTAGAAAACCCACGCTACTGATCCTTTTGGACTGATGTATCTTTGAAATTTCACAAAATAAGCACACAAGTGTTTCCGATATGAAGCGTAAGTTTGATTCAATTCCCAATTGCACGGGTCCTCCAAAAGCAGAAGTTGAGTGATGATCACCTAGATGACGAGTCAGATTTCAGGTTTCCTGCTGATGACAACTTTTTTTTTAATAACCATTCATGCTTCACTGATATCAACTTAACTTTATGGATGGACTCTGCATTGGCGTAAAGGTTTTAGTGAACTATGAAAGCTAACATGTTATCGCAGAATTGACCTAGGCAAAGGATGATAAAGGATTCTTTACTGGGTTCGGAAGAAAGTTTTTTTCCTGCTCGTTTTGATGACAGAGGATGATATTGAAATAAACTATAGACAAGCATATGTCTGATCTCTCCTGAAGATAAACTATTTCCAGTCTGATGTCACTTTCAAAACGAGCAGTCTGGTGAGAATCATCTTCTTTTCTCTCTGGTTTTTTTGCTTCTGCTTTTCATTAAAGGGTAAGTACCTTTTTAGCTGATGCATCAATCGACATATGGCCACAAGGACGTTTATGATGACTTACCACTTTTTCACGACGGTCAACTGCGTCTTCTCCCTGTTAGGAGAAGGCTTTGATGATATTCCGCCCCTGACCGGGCGTGGTCCTGACATTATGTCAATACTTGATGGTTTTTTGTCGTGTCCATTGAGCATCTCAAGCTGTTAGCAAGTTCTGATATACTAACTTTGTTACCAGTATGTTTTTTCTTTTGATTTCCTACGATTCAGCACAGAAGAGCTCATGTGACTTGTTACTATGATGATTTTTACAACCGATTAGTCTTCATGAACCGAATGATTAAAAAACGTACCCTAGATTTGCATGTCAGGCTGAACCCAAGTACACATTTTGAATTCTTCTGTGTATTGCTCTCTTCTCGATGACCTCGACCTAACAATTTAATAAAGCAACTCAGCACTCAATTTCAGATCAGCACGTAGTTCCTAGTATCAGCCTCTGTTGGTGGTGTTTCCACTTCCCTTGGCATGAGACTCAGTGAAGTCATCCCATTCTCTTTTTTTGTACGTCTCTCTGTCGGCCTTCTCCATGTCGTCCTCGTCGCTCGATTCATCAGGTCCATCATTGCCTCCGCCAGAAACTATACCCCCATTTGTCAGCTCCTGCTCTAGGAACTCTTCAACAGTAACAGTGGGAAGGTATTGACCTGTTCCAAACACCTTCTTCTTGAGATCCTCTCTTTTAACGAGGGTAAAAGGGCGGAGTATCTTTCCCTCTTTAGACAAAACGTCCCTGTTAACATATTCGAGCCTTTCAGTGAAATTTGTTGGATCACTCCGGCCTCTCTCTCTGTCATCTTCCGTCACCTCTTGGACCTTAGGCTCGGGAATGTTCTGTAAAATCTCGAGTTCTTGAGTCAAAGTTCTGATGTTATCAAATGACCTCAGCGCAAAAAGTTTTTGTTGGTCCTCGTATAGCTCACGAACAACCTCGTCATCTGTGTTGTTGTACTCGTTTTCGTCCCTCTCCAGTCTCTCCAACGATTGGAGCTTCTGCGTGAGCTGCTTCTCCAGCTTGAAGTTCGCAATCTTCTCATCACGTCTCAGCATCGCCGTTGCATGGAGAGAAGAGATCTCAAATGGCTTCTCCTTGATTATATCATACTTGATCTCTTGCTCCTTGGTGAGCAAGTTGTAGTTGTGAAGGTTAGTTAAATAGTGGAGGTAGCATAATATGGTCTTCTTAATACTGATGGTCGATGTGGGCCTCGTGCAAACGGCGTAAAGTTGCGCAAGATAGTAGTCCGTCGCAAGGTACCTGATCGCACCCGTGGATACATCATCCATAGACTCATTGGGAGAGAAGATTCCTCTATTTGTCACCGTGGACTTCAGATTGATCCAACGCTGGAGCGTCTTAGCAAGCAAATCCTGGAAGGCTTCAGAGTCTCTCCGAAGTGGCGACTCCATGACAACGTCAAATTGCTGCTGACACTCCGCAAAGATCTGTTTAAGCGGCAATTGAACTGGTTCTGTCATTACTTGTGTGGATTGTCCTTCCCGAGAGTCCCCTTTTGCGAATATTTACGCTTATGGAGTCTTGAAATGCTAGTTCCAAATCGTCTTTTAACGATGATGCGTACATGCATGTAAAAGAAAGTCGCGATGGAGACCCATGGCCCGGGGCTCTCCAACGCGACTTTCTCTCCTCCATTCGCAAACTTCCCCCCACTCCCCTAAACAGTCTAAAAGTTTCATCAGCTAATCAATACTCTCAATGTCACTTCCTGACGTCTACTACAATTCCGAGAAGGACTCTTTTGCCTACTCCACCGCCCGTGTGCGTTGGGTCAAAATCGTCGAGGACGCCTTTCAAGACATCACTGCTGCATCTGATGCCGCCGCTGAGAGCGACGTCAAGGAGCAAGGAGCTGTCATCGCTAAGCAACTTGCACAATTGAAGCAAGACATTCTGAATGATACGACGGTTCCCCCTCTCCATGGCCCTTTGAAGCAGTACGAATCCTTCAACGCTGTTCTCGCTGGAAAAACGTACACGTGGCAGACGGGCCCTTGGCTCGCACTGGAAAATCACCTCTACCGTCTCATCAACACTTTTTTCCTCGAGCAGTCACTTTGGTTTAACTACGACATATTTGCTAACTTGAAAGCGTCATCCTTTGAAGCCTCTGTTGCTGGTGTTACGGAATTGGCAGTGCGTTACTCTCAACTCTCTGAACAGAGCCAAGGTAAGACTGTTAGTGAAGAAGTTAAGCAGCTTCTCTTCAGGGAATTTGCGGAGATTTCATTGTGGGGTAATGCCACTGACCTCTCTTTGCTTGCAACTGCTACATTGGATGATATTCAGTCCATTCAGGGTGCTGAAGCCAGAAAGAAGTCTGAAGACAAGGTCCTCTCAAATGACATCGATGCCGCTTACGCTCAATTGACAAGCTCTGAGAATGCTACAGTGGATATTGTCTTGGATAACTCAGGTTTCGAGCTCTATACTGACTTGGTACTCAGCTTATTCTTGATTGATTTCCGTTTGGCAAAGAAGGTGACATTGCATACGAAGGACATTCCATGGATGGTGTCTGATGTCAACATTAAGGACTTTACTGTTGTTCTCACTCAGCTGAAGGACGCTAAACTATTCCCTAAGCATAGAAAAGAGATTGACTTCTTTGTTAACAAGGTCGAATACCTCTATAACACCGGTGTCTTGACTTTGGAGACATCTCCATATTGGACTTTAAGCAAAGACTTCTGGGATATTGACCCATCTGAAACCTCTTATGGTGGTGCAGAACTTCACAAGAGACTTCTTCAATCTTCTCTTGTTGTCTTTAAAGGTGACATGAACTACAGAAAACTGACAGGTGACAGAAGATGGCCATCGACCACTGCTTTCGCTAATGCTATAGGTCCTTTGGCAACATCTGGCATCCATATCTTGTCCTTAAGAACGATTAAGGCTGATGTTCTCGTTGGTTTACAAGATGGAGTTTATGACCAAATCTCCGAAGAGTGGGGCAAGCAGGATGATAACAAGTCCGGATGGTTGTACTCTGGTAAATACGCCACTATGAATTTCTCAAGCGGCAGTGCCTAAACTCTGTCATTTAGAAGTGCTATACAGTTATTATACGACTTTGATTGTACAGTTTTTATTTGGGTCGTAGATTAGACTTTCAAGTACCTTGGTTGTTGGTCTGCTGAGATGGCATTACAGGTGGAACAAATCCCGGTGGGAATGGGAATGGAGGTGCCATCATCATTGGTATCATTCCTGGTATTGGGGGAAGACCTGCCGCAGAATCCAGTGGACCAGCATTAAGTCTCTTTGCATCATTCTCTTCTCCTGATGTAAACGGCCGTTTAATGCCTCTTCTTTCTCTCTCCTTCTCTAATAACTCATCAATGCGGTTCTTCTTATCTTCGTCGGATTTCAATTGATCTAACAAGATTTCATCTTTGCCACAATTTGGACACACAAAGTCACTTTGAAGAAGTGATTCTTCAATTGTGCGACGAGAATATGATTTATCACAACATGGAGTAACAACAGGATCTTCCATCACTTTGCCAGTAACAGGATCCAACAAGTCCGGATCAGCGTCTTTCAAAGAGTCAAATTCAGAAGCCTTATCCACCTTCTTTCTATATGTCTCCCAAGTCTTTTCATCTGCAACTTGAATAAAATATTTACCTTCCTCGTTCATAAGATAAGTCTTGGAAGTGTCATCTCCTGGTTTTTCAACTGTCTTCAATAAAGTCTTTGGAATACCTGTAGTACGCTTGATGCGCTTTCCCTCCCAATTTGGATCATCATTGGTAGGACAGTTCTTAATAAAGTGCTCTTTGGATCCACATCTGTAACAAACATAACCGGGAGGTGGAACATCTTCTGTCCCTGTTGAAGCTCCAGCAGCTGGTTGCGGCCTTGCGGTATACACCGGCGCTGCATTCGCCATTTCTTGCTGTGTCTGCTTCCATTGATCAGATTGGTTTGCGAACATCGCATTTATACGCTCTTCTTCGGTCATTTCAGTGTCTCCAGACGACGGAATTGTGGAAAGAGCAGGTTTTCCACTCGTGTTAGAGTTAAGTGTAACTTTTGTAATACGTGGTTTACCAGTGACATATCTGGAAGCGCCACCCTTTCCAGGCTTGTTAGGTGGCGAGCGACGCGCAACCACTGAGGATGAACGTGGTATAACAAGTGTGTCGTCTGCATATTCCTCGTTTGTATCAGCATTGTATACTCGAAGTTCGAATCCTGTACCATCTCCAAGCTTGTTTTCTGAGATTATTTCTTTCTTGAGGTCAAAAACAGTAAGGCCGGTTCCATCAAATTGGATGCGTGACGTGTTCTTCTGTGACCGGAACCGATAAAAGATTGTAGAGGACATTTTTCTTGTTTTATGTTATTTGCCTCACTAGAGATTGACGACGTTGCGACTGGAGGCTGGAAGAATGAGAAGCTGTGATGTTTAGCACATCGAACTTCGCGCACATTTTCAACATTTCCCATTTTGATTAGTGCGGGTGCCATATTCCACGCTAACAGCTCCAGCGAAGAGACCAGCGAGAACGGGGAAGAGATGAGCAATCAGGGTTACTATGAGCTCTATAGAAGAGGTTCGTAAGTACAACTTGACTTGGGCTCTCAGGTGCTATTTTTTGCTCACTTGCTAGTATTACTGCCTAAAGTATTTGCCTCCCATGATCTCTGCTAAAAAAACATCACTAACACACCATGACAGCTTGGGTTCCTCTCTTACAGATGCGCTCGATACACTGATCTCTGACCAACGTATCCAGCCACAGCTTGCCATGCGCATCCTCGCCAACTTTGACCGCGTCATTGCCGAGACTCTCAAGGAAAAGGTGAAGGGCAAGCTCTCTTTCAAAGGACATTTGCACACCTACCGTTTCTGTGACGATGTCTGGACATTTGTGCTCAAGGATGTCAATATTAAGATGGACAATGGTGATACGGTTAATGCCGATAAGATCAGAATCGTTGCTTGCAACTCTAAGAGAGCTGGGGAAGTTTGATCCGTGTTAGAGCTTGAGGCTCTTTTTACAACTATGGCTAACAACTATAGCAAGTGTACTATAGCTGATGATGGAGGTTTTAATGAATTATTCAAATGGAAATAGAGTACTTGCGTAGTTTTCAATGGGTCCGCTTGAAACCTTGCCCCACAATTAGCTGTCGAAACACCACCTATGGTTTTAATCAGAAAGTCATATCTGTCAAAACCCCACGGGTGCCTTAAGACAAAGCCGTATCGAAGAAGTTCCCATCTCTGAGCTTCTGCAGTATGTCTGACATCTTCCACCTACAGATAGAGCCTTCGAAGGGGCAAATATTACAGATTGACCCAGCAGCTTATCACATTTACAAGTTATGGCCTCTGCTGGTAGCGCTTATCCCTTCAGTGCAGCTCGATTCCCAGTTGATATGGATGCACTAAGGCGCCAGACTCCATACCTCCACCACAAGATCATAGGCATCAAGCCGCTAAAGGACTTTTTCAACGTGACCAAGGTTTCCCTTCCTAAGTCCCTGAATGATCTTCGCATTCGTATCCTCTTCAATCTCCAGTACTACCAGTCCAACTATCTGGTTGTCCTCCTATTGGTTGCCCTGATCCAGCTCATCCGCAAGCCATGGCTTCTGCTTGGAATTGCGTTTCTCGCAGCTCTTTTCTCTTTCAGAAATTTAGAGCCCAATGAGATCAGACTTGGTACGATTTCCATCGACAAGAAGTATGTGCACGGCGCCTTGTTGATTACCACAGTGCCCCTGATCCTCTTCTCCTCGCCGCTGGCAACGCTCTTCTCCATTGCCACCATCACCGCCGGGCTTGTCGCTGTTCACGCGTCTGCTCTTGATGCCCATTCGGAAACAAGCTTCAACGAGAGCATTGTCTGACCTGTACACTCGTTTTACATGCAAAGTATCTAATGTCTGTTTATTTGGTCGCCGAGGAATGTAGGCAAAGTTGGGTCCCCCTAACCCGTTAACCACTGCTTCGCAATTAGATCCAGTACTTCCTAATACGGAAGTCTACGCGGCCACCCGTTGATCGGGATCGCAGATCGCCGCGAATTTGTGTGTCATCACCGCGCCCCAGAACCAAAACAGAGCCGGCCCCCAGAAAAGGAGAAAGAATGCTCTAGAATATCGTGCTCGTTTAAAGAATCAGCAAGCAGCCTTATCAACGCCTTCCCAACTCGTCGAGCAATTGCCAACCAGAGATAGATCCAGAGACAGAGACAGAGGACAATCCAACTAGGGATTCGCCGACAAGCACACACTCGCCCAAGGTTTGCAAAAACAGCCGACTGGAACGAGGCGCCCTTTGACGACATCATCCCCCCGCCACTCTTGACTGGTCCCAGCCCTTCAGAAATACACAGCAAGCCTCCTAAATCTTTTCTCCACGTGGCGGTTCCTTATCACTCACAATCACCGCCCATTTACTCCTTTAAGATCTTCAAGCGGTTTTGAGAGTCCATCCTACTGTGCAGCCGCGGTACAAGTGCTAGCCGCCAACTTTACGTTCAAGAGGTCCTATCCAACCATTCACACCTTTAGGGAATTTCTCAGTACCATCGCAGGTAAACATCTCAGGTTCAGCTATTACAGATATCACGTCTCTAAGAGACCATCAGAGCTTGGTTGACTGCATCGGCGATTGGCATTCTTCCTTGATCACCGCGGGCTTTGGTATTGTTGATTGATCACAGGCATCTCTCGCGATCTCTTTTTCCTCCAGAGCACCCACAGGCTTCCCTATACTTATACCAGTTTACGAAACTTGACTATCAGTCCCCATTACACTTTTCAAGATCATTTCTTGGTTTTCATTCTTGATTATCAACATCAAAAACTACAAAAAAATAGGCAAATACTATTACAGGCCGACCATACCCGACTGGGACAATTCCAATCCACCTACCAGCCTTCACTATTTCCCTACACCCCGTTTCTCCCATTTGTCTGCAGATTTCTGAAACATTTTAGGTCTATCTTCAAGTCTTAGCTGGGTTGCACTGTTTTTGATAGATAAACAGAACACGCCCTCTCAAATACAACACTTCTCAGCTTATCATTCCATTTGAGTTAAAATGTCTCTGGCTTATAATCATTACAAGGAAGGAGGTCTCCTGAACGGTAGATATCAAAAGATTGAAGATATCAGTGAAGGTGCTTATGGTATCGTTTCTCTTGCCAAAGATAAACTCAAGTCAAATTTTGTTGCTGTCAAATACATCTTCAAATATCAAGAGGAGAAATCGCCTACCAAGGACTCTCAGTTTTCAAAGTCACTAACATCGATTAGTAAGAAGGTAGATTCTGATATCTGTGAAGAGGCTCTCCATGAGATTGATATACATAAAAAGTTGGGATCACATCCAAACATTATTTCACTTGTTGACTGCTTTGATTCATTCATTGTCCTGGAATACTGTCCTCGGGGTGATTTATATGAAGCTATCAGATCGAATATGGGTCCTACTTCTACAACAGACATTGTCAATGTGACTTTGCAGTTGATTAGTGCTGCTGAGTATGCTCACCAAAACTCTATCTATCACCGTGATATCAAGCCAGAGAATATCTTGATCGCTGAAGATTTCAGCATCCGTCTCTCTGATTGGGGTTTGGCTTCTAGTCAGAGGCTTTGCAGCGACTTTGGGGTTGGTTCCGAGCGTTATATGGCACCTGAGTTGTTCGATGAGAAGAACGTTCAAGTTTACGACGCTTCAAAGTGCGATATTTGGTCCATTGGTGTCTGCCTTTTGAATATTGTTTTCCACAAGAGTCCATTCAGCGCAGCAAATGAGACTGATAAGTCATTTAGTTACTTTGCTCGCAATCGTGAGGCGCTCTTTGACATCTTCTCCAGCATGTCTGATGATCTCTTTGCTGCCTTGCGCTTTTCTTTGACATTGGATCCAGAAAATAGAGACTTGCAAAAGATGAGGGAGGAATTACTCAAAGTTCAAAGACTCACCTTCGATGAGGACTTTGACCTTGTTGGTCAAGATAACTCTGAAGTTACTGAGGCTCGTCCAATTACAATTCAGCAAAGTAAGGCTACAGGTGGGGTTCCTCGCCGTTATTCAGCTATCGGACGTTCTGGAAAAAATTGTTTCCCAAAGTCATTTGCTATTCCTACCCCAAACACACAGATCACCAGCCATTTCCAAGAGTTCAGGAAAGAAGAGTTCAACAGAAGAGACTTCTTTACCCCGCCATCTGTTACGGCACACTATTTGGAGAAGTTTGGGGCTGAGCGCAATCATAGACCAGGTATCTACCAGCCACCTCATCAGAGACCGTCTACTCCAAAACTGGGGGGTCATCTTTCTATTCCCAACTTATCTCCGGCAAAACGTTCAAGAAAGAATTCATTCAATTCTTACTCATCATCTGCTGGAAAGTATGTCCCTCCAAATTTGAGAGCGTCTCCAAACATCATGAAGTCACCACTTCATGAGACTGCTGAGGTTGATGACTTTGATTCTGATGATGATCTGTTTGTTCTTGAAGAGGCAGACTCAAGGGCAGAATCTGACGTTGATCATGATCATCTTGGGGGGTCTATTGCCGCGTTGAATATTGAAGATCAAGCATACTCAAGTGAGCTGTCTTCTGCTCCATCGCTAATTGTATCTGCTCCATTACGTGCCAATGGAAACAAGGCAACTTCCAACACGATCCACAACAGAAAGCCACAGGAGTCTGTTCACAACAAGGCAATGGCTTCAACTGATCAAGATTCACTATCTAGTGATTCTAATTCTGAGCCCAACACCAAGAGAGTCTATGTGCCACCTCATCACAGAGGAAACTACCACAGCCACTTTAACAATAACACACATAACAAGAAGCCAAGCTTCTGGAACCATCAGCATCAAAATGGTGCTGGATATCAGCGTGGAAGAAGAATGAGTGCTCATAAGAAACATGCCATTTCTTCTTCTGTTCCAGCCACTAAGACTGATTGGTTTCCACCTTCAAGAGTGGACGTGTATGAGGATGATTTTGGTGACGATGAGGACTTTGAGAAATCTGAATTTTATAAGAACTTCGCAAGCCGTGTTGGTGAACATACTCAGACTGTTTTACCCGCCCAAGCTGATGGTAAAGCACGCATGATTCGAGAAACCATTCGTGAAGTTGGACCTGTTGCTGTTGATGACAGTGACTGATTGGTTTTCTGCTTTACAGTTCTGCACCCTTTATGATGTTATGTACATGTTTTTTTGAGTTTATCTTTGATTGATTGTAGACTACGTGGCTTTAATAAGCACAATATTGTTTTAATCATATCTGTCGTTTAATGAATCTAAGCCTTGTTGGTGAAGAACAGCAAGCCAACCAAACCAACAACTGCAGCATAGGCAATCAAGCTCTTCCATGATGTCTCATCCAGCTTATATTTAATCTCAACAACATTAAATCTGAATGGGTTAATGTTCTTGCTTGTGTTAAGTGAGTGTTTGAGGTTAGAGTTATCAATGATTGTGTCTTCCTTGTGGTTCAGAAGGTACAATATATCATCCTCCACATCATCCGCAATGGCACTCTGAACATTTCCAAAGAAGTCAGTAATCAGGACATCTTTAGGATCTCTCTTGAATAAATCAGTCCTGACACCAGCATGAGAATGGATATCCTCTGGTGTATATGAGTCAAACAAGTCCTGTAGCGTCTTGGTGGAGTTCTTCTCAATGTCTTCTAAGAACTCCAAGTTGTAATATGTGAATCGGTCAATCACGGCAACACCAAGCTCGACATCACTGTGATGTGAGTATGAACTTTCGTCAAGTCTCGAAGATCCAACGGCCAAAATGTTAGGGGAGTAGAACTTGGAGTACATTGTGTTTGCTTGACAAGTGTCAATCATGAAAAAGATCTCGTTATATCTTTTCTTCTCGTGCATTTGCTCAAATGCGTCTGCAATGTCCCAACTACTAATTTCCTCCGCATCTTGGAACTTGAGGAACTCGTTACCACCATGACCAGTCATATAAATAAAAATATTCGAGTTTTCATCAGTCAAAAGTCTCTTTGATCTGGGGTGGTCTGGACCCCATCTGTCAGTCAACAATCTGATAAAGTTTTCGACTGTTACCTCGTATCCTCTGTAGTCCACTTCAATAGAATCACCATAGAGGTCGATTGCCCTGTCCTGGTTGTTGTAGACAGAAGCCGGAAATAAGTTTCGAGGGTTGCAAGCCACATCGTCACTGATCATGAGAATAATTTGCGAGTCCGGTATACCCAATCTCTTAACTGTTCTGTACATAGAGAGCACATTAGCCATGTGTCTGTAGTTGAACCAAAAACGTGACGTAGAGACGAGTACAGCCCAGTTGTTTGTGTGTCGTGATTGTCCCTCGGCATCTCCTGCTGCGCTACCAAGAGTGGAGAAGAGAACTACCGTGAGTAGGCTGAGCAGAGAATATATGCTCAACCTCATGGTGGAAATAATGTAAGTTTTGAGTAGGAAAGTGTTGATTCCCAACTCAAACGCCTCCTTGAGTATTTAGTGAACTACGGTGGAAGGACAACGGCGGTGTTTACAAACGTGAAAATGGACACAAAGAGTGTCCGAACCATATTTCATAACCTTTCTTTTCACCTATTGAAGCTCTGCCCAAATCCTTCCGGAAAATTGGTAACCTGGCCGAGTGGTCTAAGGCGCCAGGTTAAGGTCCTGGTCTCTTCGGAGGCGTGAGTTCGAACCTCACGGTTATCATTATATTCCAATTAACTTCTTTTTTTGGCGGTTCATCAGAAGGAAAGTACATACACCAACAGCTTGCCTTTCATTCCACTGGCTTGTGTTTTTTTGTGCTGGTGTTATCAATCTCACCCGAAAGATGTGTCCGAAGATGGCACGATTAGGTTGTCACTCCAACACCAACCAACGCACATGACAACTGTCTTGATATTCGTCGCAAAACGCAACGGGGGCAAAGGGGCTCTAAAATGAGCCGTGCTTTCTAGGCTGTATTCAGATAAGCTTGAAAATGCTATACTCACACTACTTAGCCTTCTCCCGGGGGGCGATCGAAAATGGAAGCGTTGAATCTAAGGGTCGACACGCTCCCCACAGGCGCGCCTACAAAAAGTCTTCACGCGTTGGCGGCTCCTCGCATATTCATCTTTATCTTGATTGACTATCATATATGCTTGGATAAGGTCGTCGCGACGTGTCGGGCGATGTCCATGGTGATGCAGAATCTATCTTTTCGTTTATCTCTCTATTCAAGGACTGCTTTTCGCCAATCGCTGAGGCCTATCAACAGACATACCGGACTGCTATGCCGGCCCATCGCCACCATCTCACCTAGAAAGCAGAAGCAGCAGTCAGTTATCCAGCTTCGAGATTACCAAAACGAATGCATTGATAAGTGTCTGAGTGCTCTGGAACAAAATAAGAGTCGGTTTGGAGTCAGTCTTCCTACTGGAGGCGGAAAGACAGTTGTATTCTCCAGTCTCATTGAGCGTGTCAAGCCACGTAACGGTCACGGTGATAAAAGCTTGATCCTCGTCGGAAGAAAGGAACTGGCTACCCAAGCAGCTATTACTTGCAAGAAGCTCTATCCTAATAAATCTATACAAATTGAAATGGCAGAATCGGAGGCAGATGTATTAACAGCTGATATTATCATCGCATCGGTTCAGACTTTGGTAAGGGGAAGGCTTGAAAAATATGATCCACATGACTTCAAACTTCTGATCATTGATGAAGCCCATCACTCTGTTGCCAATTCTTACTTGGAAATCATGGAGCACTTTGAAATCCATGAATCTTCTGATTTGCCGATGATTGGGTTTTCTGCCACCTTTCGAAGAGAAGACGAGAAGGAACTGAAGTCTGTGTTTGATGAAATTATTTTCCACTTGGATTTAGAACAAATGATCTTGAGTGGCCATCTCAGTGATGCGAAGTTTACCACCGTCAGCTTGAAGAATACTAACCTGTCTAATGTTTCTGTGACAAGGAAAGATTTCAATATCCCCAATCTTTCCAGTGCTGTGAATACCGAGGCAAACAATGAGCTGGTTCTTCAAACTTACTTACATTTCCTTCAAAATCATAATGTGAAATCAACGCTTCTATTTGGCGTTGATATTTCTCACGTTACAACACTCTCAGACCTTTTTAATGCCAATGGCATTCATTCTCGAGTTGTTACTTCGAAGACTCCAAAGAGAGCTCGGGATGCTGCTGTTGCAGATTTCAAGTTGGGAAAAATTCCGGTCCTGATGAACTGTGGAATCTTTACTGAAGGCACAGATATGCCGAACATTGACTGCATCCTTTTGGTGAGGCCTACTCAATCCAGAACATTGTTGATTCAAATGATTGGACGTGGCTTAAGAAATCATGAGGGCAAAGAGTTCTGTCATATCGTCGACTTTATGGGAATTGACAATGAAAAGGTTGTCTCAGTTCCTTGTCTTGGAGGGCTTCCCAATGATCTGGCTTGTGATTCAATGTCGTTGGCTGAAATGGAAGAGATCAAGGAGAAGTTAGAAATGAAACTTGAAGAGGAAATGAAGGCTGAACGTTTATCAAGAGAACTTGAAGCAAAAAAGAGGCTTGACGCAGCCTCTCAAAAACTGCAAGGTACTGATGCTGCTCTTAATGAGAATTTAAAAGATGGAGTTGCTACAGCAGATTTAGATCTGAATGCATTTTGTGATATAGAACTGACCACGTTTGACACATTCCTTGAGTTCGTTGCTTCAGCTGGCCCTATTGATACTGAAATAGCTAAGCATGGATCAATTGAGAAGTTTTTCATCAAGAAATCAGTTTATCCATGGATTAAAGGGACGTCAGACAATGTGTGGGTTCTTCCATGGCCGGGTGAATCATCAACGCCATCCCATTTGCGACTTCAAATTCATCCCACAGGCATTGATATGAGCTTCCTCAAGGAAGTAAATGCTGATGTCCTCTATAAACAGAAACTAGCGCTGCTGAGCGTCAAATCAACGCTATATACGTTATCAAAGTATAAAGAAAGACCTGAGTATATGAAAAAGAACAATTTTTACGACAGATACCAGAGGAGATATTCTTCTCAGCTTGTTACACCAGTCACATCTGACATACGACGTCTCCTCTCATTCACAAAAACTCTCTTCGAGAGTGAATTTCGTGGCAAGAATTACAGCTCCTATGCTAGATGGAGACAGTCACCTGCAACAGCAAAGCAGATCATGATGTTGTCACGATCCCTGAAGAAAGTCATGAAGAACAATTCGGCTGGGGAACAAAATCAACTTCAGAATTCTCTCAGTGCACTCACAAAGGGACAGGCTAGCGATCTTTTGACTGCCCAAAATATCTTCCGTTCTGTTCCTCTGAAAGCCTACGTCCACGCTACCCTTAGGAAACAACGCAATAGCATCAATGGGGTTGCTCAGTGAACATGAGCAACTCAATGCATATACATACATCCCGATAAGAGGTAAATTCACGTTTCATTAGCATATAGTTTTTGTTGAATGTTTGCTTTTCAACCGAAACTGAAGGATAAATATAAAACTAAAGTTAGAGTCAACTTACATCTGGACATCACCTGCGCATCTACTTTCCCGATAAAGCGCCAGCTTCAAATAACAACAGCAGGTTAGAGATTGCATAAAAGGGAATAGATTAGTCTAACCTTAAAATGAAATTTTTTATATAATTATTGTTTATGAAATTCAAATTGTTAGTGATACCGTGATATTTCTATTAGTTAGATAAGTAGTCGATTTTTCGTTCAAAAAAGCGTTACTTCATTTTCGGCGAGTATTCATCGCTATCTTAGATAATGTTTAGAGAGCCTTCGACAGCAGAGTTGAATGACACATAAAAATCTAAATAAAAAATTTAAAAGCATCAGAATTGTGAATAATCCGTGAAAAGATAGTGATTTTCACCATCTAAAGATGTTCAAGAAGAAGTCACGTGAAACCTGGACACCACACCAAAGAGGAAACGTCAACGATTGAAAAGGACGCGCTCAAGCACAACAGTCAGGACGGGAGCCCAGCACTAGGAACACAATTCCATCTTTCTGGCCCTCAGACGAGCAATTGTCAGCTGATTTGTGTCGACTCGAAGTAACTGCTATACAGCGCAGGCAGATCCACCCGTTCAGTTCCTGTGGAAAGGTATCATATAGCCAACAGGTTATACCCTCAACTACGGGCACGAAGCCATGCCACCCACACCACATCAACCGACGCGTGGGGCTATCGCTCTTAACCCTGTCACTGTTGTTGTGAAAGAGTGCATACTGATCTCTTCATCAATGAGGAAGATCTCCAAATACTCACAGTCAGGGGTTGCGGCCATTCTTGGGGGCAGTGCCAGTGATCTATTTAACGACAGCAGCGAGCTTAATAAGTTTGGGCTAAGTGGAAGCTCCATTGGTTCTAGTCAATCACATATTAATGATCCGCTACTTTCGGGATTTATCCAGCTGAGATTGATGCTCAATAATCAGACAGATCTCTCTCAAATTGACTCACTGACCCTTCTTCAACCTTTCCTTCTCGTTATCAAGTCGAGCTCAACCTCAGGAAACATTACATCTCTCGCATTGGATGCTTTAACAAAGTTCCTCAACTATAAGATTATTTCAAAAGAATCCAAGAATCTTGTATTCACGCTCAATCATATTATGCATTCTCTTACGCATTGCCGGTTTGAGGCATCAGAACAGACATCTGATGACGCTGTGCTGTTGAAGGTTCTCAAGCTCCTTGAAACAATCATCGACTCAGAGCTTGGGGACTTGCTCTCAGATGATTGTATATATGAAGTGGTTCAGACCTCCTTCTCTCTGGCGTGTAATAAGAGAAGAAGCGAGGTCTTGCGCAGAGCTGCCGAACTCTCTGTTTACAGAATTACCGTGAAGATTTTCAAAAGATTGGATGACATTGCTCCGGAGGAGAAACAGTTCGTCGTGGAAGAAACCCATGATTACTCCAGGGACGAACTTGTGGAGACTATGGGTGTTGATGAAGAAGGAAGTGTTCCAAAGAAATCATTTGAAGTGCCCAACTCAGCAGATCAACCATTTGGCCTTCCAGCTATCAAACAATTCTTGGGCATCCTTATTTCAATGATTTCTCCGGAGAACCAATTCAAGCACACGGAGTCTACAAAAGTGTTTGCTCTCACTTTGATAAGCACAGCCGTTGAAATGAGTGCAGACAGATTCACGAAGTTCTCTTCCCTCTTGAATCTTATTGCTGATCCAATATTCAAACACACGCTTCAGATTATCCAGACTGTGAACTCTATCCAACTGCTCCAGGCGGCAATGCAGCTTTTCACTACCCTGGTATTGACGTTGGGCAATGAACTTCAGCCACAGATTGAACTTTCTCTGATGACTATCTTTGATTGCATTTTGCCACCTGCAGATACAAAAATGACCACTCAAAGTAAATCAGGGAAATCAACTCCTGTGGAGTCGAATGTGAAGTCCCTGTCTGCAAAGGAAGTTATCATTGATGAGATTTCCATTCTTTGGACGAGATCTCCAACTCTTTTCATTAACCTCTTTGCAAATTACGACTGTAACTTCCAAAGAAGCGATATCACTGTTCGTTTTGTCGAGTTCTTGGCTCAACTGTCTCTCCCTGAGAGTGCTGCAATTGCCACAGAGAGCGTCCCTCCAGTTTGTTTGGAAGGGTTGTTGATCTTTATCAACCATTTGCACGACCACATCAAGACTGCTAAAAACTATCGGATTGAGAAAGTTTCTGATCTTATTTTGAACAAGGAAAAGAAGAAGGAATTCATCACAGGAACTGCCATTTTCAACCGCAAACCGAAGGATGGGCTTACGGCTTTACATAATAAAGGTTTCATAAAGTCACTGGATGATAACAAGGAGCTTGCCCGCTTCTTTTATGAGAAGTCAAGCCGTCTGAACAAGAAAATGCTCGGTGAGTTTTTGGCAAAACCTGATAACAGAGAGCTCTTGACAGAATTTATGTCAATGTTCGAGTTTACAGGCTTGAGAGTTGATGAGGCGTTGAGAATGCTTCTCAAGACTTTTAGATTACCAGGTGAATCGCAACAGATTGAAAGAATTGTGGAGACATTTTCAAGCTGGTACATTGAGTGCCAAGGCTATGGTGCGAAGAAGGACAATGGTGACAAGAAGAACAATGGTGACAAGAAGAACAATGGTGACAAGAAGGACAATGGTGACAAGAAAGTTGACCCAAAGAAGAGTGACGAGCTTGAACCAGTCGAGCCAGATGCTGATGCCGTCTTTGTGCTGTCCTATTCCATTATTATGCTGAACACTGATCTATATAACCCAGTTGTGAAAGACCACATGAACCTTGAGGGATACAAGAAGAACTTGAAGGGTGTTTATGGAGGTAAAGACTTCCCTGCTTGGTACCTCGAGAAAATTTTCCAGTCAATCGCAGAGAAAGAAATTGTTATGCCAGAAGAGCACCACGGTTCTGCTCAGTGGTTTGATGATTCTTGGAACAACATGATGGCTGCTAATGCTTCCTTACCATCCGTTCATCATAATGCGGATGATTTTGATAGCGAGACTATATTACAGCTCGAACAGTACATTCTGAATGCGACTTTTCCTAAAATTGTATCCACAATCTTCAAAATTTTTGAAGTTGCTGTGGACGACGGTATCACTGCTCGTATGATCACAACATTGGATAGTCTTTCCCAAGTGACATCTTTCTTCTCATTACACAAATACACTGATGATATTGTCAGCAAGCTTTCTGATTTAACAATGCTGAAGGAGACCACGACTCTTGTTAACACTGACGGCTCGAAGAGTTCGCCTTTACTCTTGACCAGAATCAGAGCAGAAAATGGCGAAACAATTGATGTCAGCGAGTGTTCTGTCCAATTTGGTGGGAATTTCAAGGCCCAGCTCTCTTTTGTTGTTTTGTTCAGAATCATCAAGAGTGATTTGTTCCATTTGACTGACAGTTGGGGCTCTGTCATCAAAATCCTAATAACTCTCCTTCAAAATGGAATGATCGAGCCAGATATCTTCTCCGAGTTCCAGACTGAGAACCATCTTCATCGCATTCCAAAAATCAAACCAGAGGTTGTTTCAGCTCGATCCACGGAATCTAAGGGCTTTTTCTCCTCCATGGCCTCCTACCTAAAAGGAGATGATGAACCAACAGATGAGGAGGTTAAGCTGACTTTCTCGGCACTTGATTGTATTAAATCTGCCGATGTTGCTGACATGATGGATGGTATTACTGAGATTGATGGTCATGCCGCTGGTCTTGTACCATTGTTTCTTAAGCACTTACCAACAGAGCGCTCGGAGACGACAGAGAAGTTCTATGAAACACAAACGCTTTTCGTCATTGAAGCCTGTGTCAATTTGACTTTGGCCACATCTGCCCCAGGAGTTCATATTGCATTGATTGAGAAGATCAACCAATTGATAAAGGATAAGAAGCAGCTCAAATTGAAACCGGACTTTGTGTTGAGACTTATAACCTACAAATTGATGCTCATTTATAAGGACAAGGTTGATGAAAATATTGTCTTTGATACAATAGAAGAGTTGTTTGAATTCGATCGAAAATTGTTTGAGAAGAAGACTCCACAGGTTTTGAAGCTCATTACTGGTCTATCTGAAGATTCATTCTGGGCAGCAGGCTCTATTTTAAACTATGAGACTTACTGGAGGATCTTGAGATTAATTGCTTCAATTTCTGCGTACACTGATTCTATTCTGAAATTTGCTGAAAAGCTTGCCACTTCTAAGTTCATCAACAGCACAAACTTTATGTGGCTTCTTGGCCTCCTTGACGAAGTTTCTGCTGTTGGATCAATCGGTGCGCAATGGGAGCAAGAATACGATATGCTAATCGAGACAGGTCATAAGGTAACGAAGGAGAACCCATACGAGGAGATTGTTCAGACTTCTTTGAGATCAATCAAATTCACTAGCACACTTTTGGAGCTTGACCGCAACTTCACTAAGGAAGAAACTTACGCTTTGATCCAAGCTCTAGCACACCAGTGTCTTAACCCATGCCAACAGATTCGTTCGTATGCCCTTGGAGCCCTTGAGAACACTATTCTCCAGGTGAAGACTGGGGAGGATGTGACTGCTCATGGTATATTTGAATTTGGTCTTTTCCCGTTATTGAGTGAGGATATTGCGAAATTAGAGATCTTCCAGTTGATTTCAAAGGTATATTTACACTTTTACGAACTCGATCAAGCAGAGAACGAGATTTTCTTGAAGATTCTTGATATATTCAATCAATATTTGGAGGACTCAAACATTGAGGCCGAGCTACAGAAGCTTATCAGTACAAAGAAGGCACTTGAGAAGCAGAGCCAGGGTTCTGAGGAGAGCAGCCCAGAACCTGATACCGAGGAGAAGGCTGCTGTGGATTCTGGTCGAAAGCCTGTTGATGACGATGGCCATGAGAGCGACGACGTTGATATTGAGGGTGAAGTTGAATGAGTAACATTCTACATAACAAAAAATGAAATGCCTGAAATATTTGACACTGCTAATTTATAAAAATTTAATTATAGTAGATGTATTTAATTATAGTTGACGTGTTCAATCATCGTACTCATCCTCTTCCTCTACATCTAAAAGGATGGACGCATTCTTCAAACCAGCATCTGCTATTGTCTCATTAAGTTTATCAAACAAGTTCTCTCGTTGGGAAGTAAGTGTAAAGAAGTGAGTACCGACTTTATCGGCGAACTGATACTTAACCACTTCATAGATAACACGAACTTGATCCTCAGAGTCAAACTTTTTCACAACGCGAGATCCATCACCCATTCTGATCTGAATCCTTGTTGTTGTTGGCGTTGTAGGCTCTGGATGATCAACCGCTGGAATTGCTTGTAATTTTAGTGCGGGTGTGAGCTCTTTTGGTTGTGGGTGAGCATTGACACCATCGTCATCATCGATTTCAATTGGATCAGACGCGTTACCAGGTCTCACCTCGTCGTCGGAATCCAAAACAATAATGTCGTCTTCATGGTCGCCATCATCATCCGTGTTTCCGAGCGATTGTTTGATGGCATATTCCAATTGCTTTTCTTCCGAAAGTGTGTTTGGATCAATTATTGGCTCATGTTTCACGATTGGATTAACCGCAGCCTTATCTACTGTGAATCCATTGAGGAAATCGTACACCTGTTCGCACCATTTGCTGACAGGTGGTATATTTCTTGTCCATTGCTTCACTCTTTCGCCTGTGATTGGATCGAGGATGGCAATGTGCGGGACGTCAGCGATCGGGTAGAAATTGCAATACTGTTCTCCAGACACCGAATCTCTCTGATATTGGACGAATACAAAGTTCTCCCGGACCACTTCCTTTATCGTGGCTGATTTCCAAAAGTCTCTATTGAGCATCTGACATTGGAAGATAGATGGGTCTTGGATGTTAATAAGGATCCACTTCTTTTCTCTTGTTGCTTTAATCTTTGCCGTGTCAAGATCCGCCTTCTCCATGATATCGAACGGCGGCTTGAAGAGGTTCGCTAGACGTCTTTGATGTTCATCCAATTCCTCATCAGAGCTGTCGTCATGCTGATTGAAGACACCAGTACTGGCATTTCCATAAATAAGTTGATCCACGCTACGGAGGGGATTGAACGAGCCTCCGATGCCTCCAAATACCCCCGGGAACACCCCAACGTCATCCACTAAACGCTCATGAACAGCCTGATCCGGAGCACGCGGCTGCTCAGCATACGACTCCTCTTGTAATCGCTGGGCAAAAGCAATGTCATCACCCAAATCATTACTATTAGCACCAGTATTGCTGGAGCTGCCTCCAGTGCCACCAGCCACGCCGGGACCGTGCTCGTAGAAGAGAGAGACCGCCGTTTCAAGGTCTCCACCCGCCATTTCAAGGAAGCTTTGCGCGACTTGCGGGTCCTCGCAGCCCGAGACAGCCATAAAAGTGTCGATGTTCTCCATTATACGCCAGCCGCCTTGCGAATATGTCGATTAGTGAACTTACTCAGCGTTGTTGAAGTCGATGAAGTTGTCAGAGTCGCCACCGCCCATATAGTCTTCGTTTTCGCGAACAATAAACATTTGGTGTGTAGCCGCCCTACAGAGAACACGCGCAGGATGGGCGTTCAGTTTCAGTTCCACAGAGACCATCTGTCGTAAGAGATATGTAGCATTGATCATTAAGTTATTGACCGGCCGCTGAGAACATTAAAAATGGCCGTATTCAGTTCCTAAAGGATCCGGTGGGAGGGAGTCCCGACGCCCGCGGTGGAACCCCAGCCGGTTGCATTGGATGATGAGGAGGTGGCGGTCCCATTGGGAAGCCCTGCATCATTTGACCGTAGATCGGTTGTCCAGGCACACCTGGTGGTCCCATCGGATGACCTGGCATGCCCGGGGGAGGGCCCTGGTAAGGTGGATAGGGGGCAAATGCGCCCATTACTGGCCCACCATGCATTAAGCGAGGGTCGGCACCACCACCTGCATTGGGCATGTGGTACTGCAAACCGGCCACTCCGTTGGCCTCAATCTCACTGTTGACGAGGTCTGTCATCGTAGTTGGCCCGATGGACTGCTTTTTGAGTGGTTGTTCCATGTAAAGGTAATTAGCCTCGATCCTTTCAACACGTACCGCCGAGGGCACAAGAGAGCGCATAACGGCGAGGTCCCTGTCAATCTCTTGCTGCGAGGCTTCCGTCAAGGGGGTGCCTCTGTGATGCAGTTCATGACCGTCAGTAATTGCTGCTGTTTGGGAGTCTTCGGCACGGCTGCGCACCTCTTCCGTAATAATTGCTGTGTCTGATCGGTGGAGTTTCTCACCAACCTTACGTGCAGAGGCCCTGTAACGTTCCTCCTGAACACGGAGTTTCGCTCCTTTTGAAACATTGTAGTAATCAGCATCCAATGCTGCCAACTGTGCAGCAGTACGTCGTCTCAACCTCTCACGTGCTTCTTGTCTATCCCTGATGCTCTGTCTCCAAGCTATTCCGCAGTTGCGAGCCGTCTGTGTTTCAATAAGTTCCGAATGGAGGTCGTACTTGCGCTTTATGGAATGCATCCCGTCTCTGAAAGGCGCCAGCACCTGTTCAAAGGGCTCTGTGAACACCGGAAGTGGATCCATCTGTGGTGATACTAACTCCTCTGGTGGTGGTGATCCTGGCAATTTTCTCTTCTTATTGTTATTGTCCTCTTGTAGTACGGCAGGCTCCACACCTGACACCTCATCAACATGCGGGGCAAGTCTCTCAACATATGACGAATAACGAGCCTTGCTCAGTTTCAGCTGTTGCTGAACCTCTTCGATCTTGGAAATGTAAGCTTCCACACGCGCTAGACGACTCTTTGAGAACTCCCTTGCCAGAGTCTTATAGTTGGACGAGAGCGTTTTCTGCATCACTTCGATATCTCTAACGTTGTCGATGGCGCCAATGTTCACCTCATCCAGGTCCTGAATGTTATCGAGCTTGGCGTCCTCAAGACTCTCCTTGCCGTCTTTGACGTCTTCCATCTCTGCGCACTGCGAGTTGACTGGCACTGCTGTGAAGATGCTGGCAGTGCAAGGTGTGCGCATTGTCGAGACGGAAATGCAAAGTGGAGGGCGCCCTGTTTGGAAAAAACGGCGGTAGGGACACGCTCGCCAGGGGAGATCGCAACGGGAGTTGGCCAAGACTTGAGAAAGGTCTATCATTTGATCTATCAACGTTTGCCTAGGCAGCCAAACTAAGCACGCATCTAACTTTTACGAAATTAAATCCAGGCCTGGGGCCCTGAAGCCCACTAATCGGACAACATCAGAAGACAACAGGGGCCCGTTTGCCGCAGCTGTTGTCTCTTGTCTATGTGCATCGCGAATTTTTTTTTCCGGCCCTAGTTATATCTTCCCTTGTCTGTTTAGCCGAACCTCGAACTCTTCTGTTATCAAGACGCCTTTATATTTGAGCACTCGGATAGTATGGAGAACGAAGACTTGGTGAAGAAGTACATTGCGTCGTTGGATGGTGCCGTCGACGACCTCGCACCGGCTCTCAGCGCGCTCATTGGAGAATCATTTGAAGACAGACTCAACTCGACCTCAGATGAACTGGAGCAACTCACGATCTCTAATGGGTACGCGTACATATTGGTGTCGCTCTGCTTCGCATATCTCAAGGCAGAGGGAGTCAACACAGCTGCGCATCCAATCATGAGGGACCTCGACCGTGTCAAGAGTTATATGAACCGTGCCAAACTCGTTGCGCAGGGCAAAGACGACAAGCCTGTTAAACTGGATACGACAGCGACTAAGAGGTTCCTCAATAGTATACTGGGACAATCACCCGCTATCTCACAGGAGAACTTCAAGGGCCAACACAAAAGGTTTGAAGAGACGACGACTGCCACCACTACCACAAAGAACGCTTCAGCCAACGAGACTATGGCTGACGAAGAGGAAGTTGCTGAATCCATCAAGAACAGGCTAAAGGAAAAGCTGAAAGCTAATGAGGAGAAGAAAACGAAAAAGAAGGACCGCAAGGACAAAGTGTCCAAGAAGTAGTGATTTAATGACCTAACGAGCATCCAAATGACAGTGAAACCAAGTAGACATTTGATTATAGACCCGGAATATACTTCGGTCACGTGAGCGGCTTGGTCCGGAATATACCTCATAGGGATGGTCAGGGCCCGGCGCGCTTCCCCGTTGCCCCTCAAAATTGTAAGTGCTCACGAACTCAGCCACCGCTCAACCACCGCTTAAAAGACCGGGAAAGATAGCAAAGAAGGGTATATTCGCTCGCCAGGGGGCAGGAAGTCATCACAGGGACAGTTTGTTATTGAACCAACGGCGAACAATTATCACGGCGCTTACAGCGAAGTATTTCTGAGGACACTGAAACGTGGATTACTTTATTATTGTTTATTTGGTTGACTTTCCCCTTCATTTATCCCGTATCCTAAAGTTAGCGATTAATATCAGGAGGATGTTTGTGGGCCTTCGTCAATTTGTTCGTCGCAATAAGAGGCGATTCCTCGTTGGGTCGGGAGTTATCACACTGATATATTTTGCCTTGGGGTATCTCCAAAAGAAGTTTCAAGAGTATCAACTAAGACTCAGTGAAGAGAGATTCCAACGAGAGCAGATTCGTCGCAGATTCGAACAGACACAAAAGGATGCATTGTACACTATATACTCATTATTTCCGGTCTTGAACAGTGCTGTGTTTGACGGTTTGAATGTGGAGGAGATCACACAAGCCTTACAACAAAGGAGATTGGAGAAGAGAGGTGGAGAAGGTGTTAACGGCAGTACGTTCAGCGATGTTTCTAGCGTGACAAACACGGATCCAGAGGCATCCATTACGCTTTCAGAGAAGGATCGCAAGAGCAAGAATGAGTTATGGGCAGAACTGAAGATTATGAGTTTGACAAGACTGTTGACGTTGGTTTACAGCGCTGCGTTGCTCGTTTTATTAACAAGATTGCAACTTAATGTTCTCGCCAGACGTGAGTATCTTGAGGATGCGCTTAAGATTGCCTCCAAAAAGCATGGGTTCAAACAAGCTACCGAGGCTGTTGACTATGGTGACTACGTGAACGAACAGGCATATTTGAGCTTTAGCTGGTGGTTGTTGAACCGTGGATGGGTGCAAGTGCGCGAGCGGGTCAGAAGCGCCGTGGAGGAGGTATTTGAAGAGATCACACCTCGTTATGAGTTGGACGTGCACGAGTTCTCACTGCTGCTACAGAAGACACAGATGCTTATTGAGCAAGACCTTCCAATCACAGACCTCGTGCTTCCGCCACGCAACTTGGAGAGCTTTGTTATGCAACAGACACTTGACGAGGAGACGCTTGCAACATTGCTCAAGGACCCGGGAAGTCTACGCGTGCTTGTCGATGAGACCCACACATATCTGAGTGCGAGCTCATCGCAGATTGTCCTCAGAGCATTGGTGAGCAGCGCCCTTGGGCTTGTGGTGCACGGGGTGGAAACCGCCACCATCAGGGGAAGCGCCACTAAGTTCAAACTCGCTGCGGTGCTGGCCACCACGACGAAACTGGCGCACGGCTTCAAGCAACCGGGCTCGGAATTTGTTGGGGAAATGGACCGTGTCGCAGAGCTAGACGAATTGAGCGCCTCTGTGTACTCCAACTTTAGCTGAGACTTTATAATTAGTGGTTTTATAGGGTGAATCTATGTAGAAGTGCCGAGCGGTTATAAGATTTGTGTTTCGCGGGTTAGGTTGGTGCTCGTTCGTTATAAAAGGACGCCACTTCCCCTGAAGCTGAGTAGCTAACCTTTAACTTGCAGCACCAAGAAGTCATCCGCAACCCACCCCAAAGAGTAATCCACGATGTCCACAATCATCATCAAGTCTGCAGACGGCGAGTCCTTTACTGTCGAGCGCAAGGTGGCTGAGCGCTCCGTGCTCATCAAGAACATGCTCTCCGACTTGGGGGCAGACGACGACGACTTTGAAGTGCCTGTTCCAAACGTGCGTGCCGGTGTTCTCAAGAAAGTGCTCGAGTGGGCAGAGCATCACAAGGATACAGCTTTCCCAGACGATGAGGATGACGACACACGTAAGTCCGCTCCAGTGGATGACTGGGACCGTGAATTCCTTCGTGTTGACCAGGAGATGCTCTATGAGATCATTCTCGCGGCAAACTACCTCAACATGAGACCCTTGCTTGACGCCGGTTGCAAGGTTGTTGCCGAGATGATCAGAGGAAAGTCCCCAGAGGAAATCCGCAGAACTTTCAACATTGTCAACGACTTCTCCCCCGAGGAAGAGGCCGCCATCAAGAGAGAGAACGAGTGGGCCGAGGACCGCTGAAGCACCAAACGGAAAGGGATTCTTTCAGAACCCGCTCATTTAACGACGGATACGCTTTACCTTATTCTTTCTCGACCCTCTCCTCATCGTTTTTATGTGTTAATTGCTATTACCTTTCACTACTCGGTTAACAAAGATTCCCCGTAGTTTTGTGTGTGCTGTCTAACAAGTGGCCCTGCACACTCGCGCACCAAAAAATTCGGGCCTCCATCATCATCAATAAACACGTCAACACTTGTCGGCCCAACAGTAGCTCTACATCACGAGGCCGAGGCAGAAAGCTGCACGAGGGAAATGGAGCTTGATAGTGTGGTCCCGCTTCCTTTCCGTATAATTTCACTGGTTTTACTGGGTGCTTGGCTATGGCTCCTCACATTGAGAGTTACCAGTGCAAAGGGCATCAACACTTCTCAGCTACTTAAAGTGGACCATGCTGGGACGTCTATGGTCCACGCACATGAGCTCAGGTGCTTAAACGCTACAATTGTGACCGTTGTGGTCTACTTACTCCATGTGGTACTACACACGCCGCCAACAGAGGACAGTGGACTTTCTGTCTGGGATTTGCTCCCGCTGTTTTGCTTATTGTGGGTGCTTTTCCAGCTCGTGGGCCAACGAGGATCACGAATATGGGTTGCCGTCAAGAGGGTGCTTAGGGGTGAAATTGATAGAGAACAACGTACTGGCGACATTGTGCTCAGCGATACTTTGACTTCTTACGCCAAGGTTCTCGTGGACTTTGCCATTTACGTGTGTCATATATTGAATGCCAAAAGCTGTCTTCCTAGTGCCACCGGACGCTCTAATATTGATAGAAAATGTGGTGAAAATCTCTTGCTTGACACCCTTGTGGGATCAATTCCAACATTTATTCGCCTTTCACAATGTATGCGTGAATGGAGACTTACTGGAGATAAGATGCACTTATGGAACTTTGCGAAATACAGTTCCAACATTCCATTGCTCGCCACAACCTTATTGGTTCGTTACAAAGAAGGATATACTGGATTGTGGACTTTTTTCGCCATCATTAACTCCTCATACTCCTTCTGGTGGGATGTTAATAATGATTGGAACCTAAGTCTTTTCAGATTCTCCCCAAAGCAACAACAACAGCATATGCCTGGCTACTGGCTTAGATCAAGACTTCATTATGAGTCAAGAAGTGCATACTTCCTTGCGGTAGCGTTTGACTTATTTGGTCGCTTCATTTGGGTGGCCAAGTTTTTACCCTCTCCACAAGCCGATGCATCCATTTGGTACATTTCATTTGCATCGCTGTTCTCTACAGAAACTGGATGGTTCGCTTTGGAGATTTTGGAGATCTTTAGAAGATGGATTTGGGTCTTCATCAAACTTGAAGTAGACTATATCACCCTTAGTGGTATTAAGGATGTCGAACTCCAACTAATCTAGACACCATCGGACTCATAACTATATTGCATCTCCTTTCTCTTATTACACATTTTTAATTACAATTCCTGAGCATATTGTACATATGGCATTGCATTTGATTTCTATAGGAAGATAGAACGATCGATCATTGCCTTCTTTTATTGTTAATGGCCTTCCTGTTATTCTGCCTTCTCTCACCTTTGCTCAAGTATCTAAACTTCTTCTTCTTTTGTTTTGGCTTTTCAGCACCTGAAATAACGGCGTACTTTTGAGCTCTGTCTATGCTATCTTCCAGTACCTTCTTTGATTTCTTCAAGTTCACAAAATTCAGTTTGGCGATCTCTTCAATGTCGTTTGGCATCTCTTCTATCGTCACCTCAGTAGCATCTTCACCGTAGACCTCTCTCTTCTTCAATATGCCTTTTGGTTCACTTCCATCTTCACTGAAGCCCTCCCACTCCTCAAACTCGTCTTTCCCTTCAGACTTATTATTCTCTTCATCTTCATTGTCACTTCCAGTTTCAGAATCATATGAACTACCGTTCATGATTCTTAACTGCTCTTTGTACTTGTCCATCTGTGCAAGCATCTCCTTCTCTCTTTCAAGTTTGATTTGCTTTCTCTCTTCAATCTTGGCAAGTCTTTCCTGCTCCTTGTGAAATTCCTGTGCTTTTTTCTGACGTTCCAGCTTTCTCTTGTGGAATCCAGTCAAGTATTCCCTGCAGGATCATCCATGGTTAATATACGTTACCTAAATGTGGCCCAAACAATACTCACTCTCTTTGACTCTTGTCAAACACAACCTCTTCAACAAGGTGCTTCTTCGCCCTGTTGTTGGCATACTTCTTACCACCGGTAAGGATCTCTCTGTTGGTTCTAGCCATCTTTTCTTGACAGGTAGACTTCGTTTTCACGGGAGAACCTTTGATGCTAGAAAGAAGTGATGAACCTTTTTTCTGCGTGGTGCCTACCTAACTTTCCTTTTTTGCTGGCGCGGCTGACGTAATAAATATTGCGCTACACTGATCTCTAATTGAGGCCACTGAAGAATGGTTCAGACTTCAGCGAAATAAGGACGTCATGTATATTTCTGCTCAGTTTGGGAAACCCTAATATTTTGATGTCAGTTCCTTTTTTTTTTGGCAAGTCAGGTTCGTGCGTTCATCATCAGCTCCACTGAACAGCATCAACGAAGAACTGGCTCTTGCAGAAGGTGAAGGGATACTGAAGACGATTAAGCTTCTCAAATACCTTTTCAAGGTGTTCGATATGCTCCTTGAAGGAACCCGAATGAACCAAAAGCCTGAAATCCGGAGAAAACTTCAGAAACTCAGAACGCTCAATAGAGAAATACTCAAGAAAGTAGTGCTGTAGGTGGATGTTGGTCTGTGGGAATCTTTCTGGAAGAACCTGACACTCATATGTATCCATACAGTCCTCATAATGGACGTTAAACATTGTGGGAATGCGGAAGTCCGGGTGCAATGGAACGGCAGAGTGAGTCTTCGTAAGCTGGATCACAGAGAATACCTTTCCCTGAACGCTCACCATCTCCTCCTCAAAGTTTGGAATTTCAATCGGAACGTACTTGACACCTTCAAACCTGACTGTGAAACGGGGCTGACCATCAACATCCACCCTGACATCAGCTCTGGCAGGACAGATGTTATTATCATCTTTCTTTAAAAGATAGTTTGCCTCAGTAAGCATCTTGACTTCGCCAGCCAAATCAAAGCCATCTTGAAATGTTTTTTCGGGAGGGACTGATTCGTAGTACTCCTGGACATCTGGGGAAGTCAGGTCGAACTGGAGTCCCTTATAGCCATCTCTAATATGGTTGTGATAAACCCCATCTCCCAGTGCCTCGCGGAGATGAGGGCGGACGTGCTTTTGAATTAGGGATTCACGCTGTGATTCTGTGATAGTGGCCGTTGCCATTCTGAGTTATGCTTGTTTTGGTTTTTTTGAGTGGAACAAGCTTCAAAGAGTAGGAACAGGCACGAAGAGTGCAACAGGATTTGTCTATTTGAATTTGAAAGAGAAAGGTCCACCTGGTGTAGTGCGGAGCTGGGCGGAGATCGGATATCGCATAGGCAATAAATGTACTAATCATGTAAAAATCCGAATCGGGCAATCGAGGACGGAAGGTCGAAGCGCTACTACAACATCCCCTAGCTGTTTCTCTTCCTTCATCCTCCTTAAGATGAACTTCATTATTGAGGAGATATCTTATCCATAATTTGGATTCGAGATTAACTCCGTTCCCTGACTGGGATCTGTTATTTCTAGCTTGAAAACTGGGATATCACTATTATCATACAGTATCCGGAGTTCCGTTATCCTCGCTTATACACGACTGATTGGGAGTTGTAGTTTGTTTTTGTTCTAGCAACACACTCAGGTAAAAGACCAATGAACAAGTCTATATTAAATCAAATATTATCTATGAGACTCTTACTGCTCTCGTTTTCATCCAACTCATGTAAGAGCTCCTCTAAATGGTTTTCTGCAATATTCAGCATTTCCCGAAGGTCTTGCCGCTTGTGCTTCTTCATCACTTTGCTAAATAACTCCTTTTTCTGGTCATTATCAACGTGAGTACTACCAGCATCTTCCTTAGTATTCTGTGATCTTGAATCAATCCACTTCCAAATCTCATATTCTTGTTCCAGCTTGCTGTTCTCGTCCTTGACGATGTCTCCAACCGCAGGAACAACAAGATACTCTTTGCCATCGATAACAACCTTACCAACGCCACCAAGCAGCGAGCTGCTCGAAGAAGCGGAACCACGAATGGGCAATATTTTTAGCATGAACCAAGCGGCAAAGACAATGATGCCGACAAGAATGGCAATATTCAACGGACTGTCTTGGGAGAAAGAGATGCCAGGGAAGTGACCAATATCATATCCCTTATGGTCATTCGTGAGCTCCTTAAGAAGATCGGAAGCATCATCACCAGGTTTCACTTTCATGCTCTTTGTTCTCTTGCGCACAGTCTTCTTGCCTGTAGTCATCGAATCCTTGGTAATAATATCCTTTAGCTCTTGTAGCATGATTTTATTACTCTCCTTCTGGCCATCGAGACTTCCCTTTTCAACCGCACTCTTGATCCAACTTTTACTCTTCCAAATAACACCGGTGCTTATCACGATCTTCGTGCTGTTGTTATCACTCCACGATAACCAATAATTACTTGAAACTTGGAAAGAACCTCCAGAAGGAACATCTGGCGTGTTGATTGTTCGAGTAACTTGAATGTATGAATCCAAATCAAAGTGTTCAACAGTCTCTGTAACCAAGCACTTGGTGCTCTTGGGACCTATAGGCCCATTGAGTGGTTTGGTATATGTGTAAGATCTCTTCTTTGGTGAATCCTCTGGGAATGGAGAGATCTGTGGAATGTCAGCCATCTTTTGAGCGGCCAATATCTGTCGCAAGTAAGAAGGATCAAAACAGAGAGAAAACACAGTCCCCAAAGGTGCCTGAAGTATACCTTCAGTTATGATAGCCTCATTGGGAGGAACAGAGGGCTTGAAGTTGGATGATGCGTGTGTTCTTGGTCCAATCAGAGGCAAACTTGAAACATGTTCTTCTTCGGATTTTCCTCCAATAGATACAGATTTAGGTGTTGAACTAAGCTTGGATCTCAACTCATCGACCATTATGCTAATGGAGTCCTTCTGGCCATCAATAGACCCTCGATCAATTGCCGATCTGATCCAACTCTTACCACTCCAGTCCATAACGGTATAGACTGTAAGCTTTGTAGAGTTTTTTGGTCCCCAAGAGAGGTAGATGTATGTGACAACGGAGAAAGCATTGCCTGAAGGAACATCTGGAGTTTTTGTAGTTTGAATGCATCGGATATAGGACTGAAAATCAACATGATCAAGAGTCTCAGTAACTTGGCACAACGTTTCCTTCGGACCAACTGCAGAATTCAATGGCTTCGTGAAATGGTAGGATCTTAATTGCTTTTCGCCATCTTTCTCAAATGGAAGAATAGGCGAGATGTTCTTATTCTTCTGCTTAGCAATCAGTGACGAGAGGAAATCCGTATCCCTACCAAAAAGCAAAGCGTAAACCTTTGGAAGCGGTGCCTGAATTAATTGCTCTGTAATCTTGACCTCGCCAGGTGTTTCATGATGCTCAGGTTCTGTAGGTGCATGTTTAGAAATATTTGTGATATCATCCATATCTCCATCGCCTTTGGTGTCATCATCCAAGTCATCCAAGTCCGTTTCAGTATCATCATATTCATAATCTTCGGCATTATCAGTATCATCCGAGTCATCCATTTTCCTGCTAGAAAAGGACATGCTTCTTCCACGGGCATCTTCTCTTTCAAACTCGGTGTCTTGATTGTCCATTGATCCACGTACTAATTGATTCCAAATGTTTGTAATCAAGTCAAAAGTGGTATCTCTTGCAAGCAAACTTGCAAAGACATATTTTTGATGCAAAGTTTGAATAACAATAGCATTGGGGAATAATCCAGCAGTTGCTTTCTTCTCCAATTGAACAATTTCCTGAATGGGAATGCTCAGTGTTGTGATCCAACCCAAAATGTTAGATTTGAACGATATGAAGTGTTCAGAAACGTACATTCTTCCTTGGACCAAGATTCTGTCATTGATCAACATTCTTCCTTGTACCATGATCTCACGTTGTAGAGCGCAGCTATAATCATCAATGAGTCTCTCTGATTTGGGCATCTTCTTGAAGATAGAGTGGAAGTCTGCATTCCTCTTTGCATTAGCATGTGTAACATTCTTTAGCTCAAGACTTGAGGTCTGGCTCAGCGGGGCTTCAAAGGTTATGATATCTTCATTGGCAGGAGAACCGTCATTGTGAACGCTGCGACTTCTTCGTCCACTTGTTCTTTTCGAAGACTCAATCAGTTTGATTGGATTCGGTGATAGTGATCTTAGGAAAGGTGGAGGGGATAATGATCTTGATGAACATTTTGTTTGCGGATCTGCCGACTTTACTTTTTGTCCCGCTTGGTCCAAGGGAAAGGTAGGCTTTAATATTGCACTTGTCTCAGAACGAGCTGGTATAGTGCGTGAATTTCCCGCTGGCTGCGGATCCTGTGGGCTTGGTAAGATAAAGCTGTGTCCTTGTGGATGAATAGGGGAGGAAGGTGTAGGCGGACTGACTTCAATTTGCATACCGGAAGGCCCCCCGATGCTTGCATTTGTGGAGACATCAGCAAATCCCAAGTCTTCTAGAGTTAGTTCTCCTTTTCCCATCGTACTGACAAGGGTCTTCCGTAGCGGTTGAAACTTGACATCGTGTGCATTGGTTCTCGATGTTTGTGAAATTGTATCCGCATGATCTTCATCTTCCAAGACTTGACCAGCTGGGGTAGACGATGAAGTGATCTTCTTTGTACCATTCAGTGACAACAAAGAGTCCAAATGTTGCATAAAGCCAACATTATCCTCGTTTCCCTTCGTTCCGGATAGAACATCGTTATGCTTGCTGCTGCCGCCTGTAATTGATCCGAGATGTGTTGCAGCTGTATGAGCAGCGGACATGAATGAGGAAAAGAAACCAGAATGGTTAGCGTCTGGATTCAGGAGGCTTTCCTTTTCACCTTCCGTTTTGGAGGACTCATCGGTAATTGTGTGCCTTGATGGCTTCCTGGAGGCTGTCTTTGGGAGAGAGATTTGTGAGTCCGCCCCATTCTTCACCGGGACGCTAATAATGGGCAGACCATCTGCTCCAGTTGGGGCATATAAACTAATATCTTCGAGATCCTGATTGTTAACGTCGGTGGCATGACTATCACTGTAGACGCCAAGATTTTCAGAAGATGAATGGCTGTCTCTTCTGGCGAAGATGCTCCTGGGCTGGCGAGGTCTCACAGAGCTGATTTCCGGTGTGAGATAGGTCTTTGTATGCCATGAACGTTTAGACGGCGACGAATTTCGTGAAAGAGATGCTGTAGAGTTTGCAGGACCCTTTATAGGGACGCTGGATGATAATGGCTGGCTGGTCGTGCTCCTTCCTCTGGCCTCTGGACTCCCCTGGCGCTTGGGGGTGGAAGTGCGTGGTTGGCTTCCAGAGTTCTTGTTTCGCCGAAGGAAAGACATTACACTGTGGTATAGTCACAGTCACAGTCACAGTCACAGTCACAGCTGCCTGGATGTCTTATCTGTATTGCCGCCCGTTAGTTCTGCGGGTGAGGGGCAGCCTGGAATTGAGAATGGTTGCAATTGTGGAACGCGGACCACGGCAGTTGATGTAGGCACACCCTCCGGCTCCCGTACCGCCCCTGCCAACCAACGCAAGGAGACCAAGAGCTCTACAGCTGGTCTACAAAGCTTTCAATAGCATCATGATTCACTAGAAGGAAGAGGAACCGACAAAATCACCTAATCAGTCTCCTGTGAGCCGAAACAGGCAAGTTGCGTTGTCGGAGAGAGGCGTCTTTATATAACGCGCCTCGTCTTTCTCAGTCACCATCTGGAGCGACACCAATTTCCTTCATCACATCGCCCACCCGGATCTGTCTCTGTTCAGCAATAAGTGCTATTAGGGACATTGCCACATCCTTGAGTTCGTTGTACTGTTTAAGCTCCTTGATCTGTTGTTTAACAATGCGGTCTGCATCGAAGGCCTCTCCAGCCAGCCCGTGGAGCTCGCGTTCCAAGTTTGAGCACTCATCCTGTATTTTCAGCAATTCTTTCTCTTTAGAATCAATGCTACTCTGAATATCAATTGGATTGAGCTTCCTTCTGTTTTTGAACATATTCTTGAGACAGGTAGCTCTTTCACGACAGCACGCTGACACGCCGTGCTTGTTGGGAGTAGCGTACAGTGTTATTTACAATTTTTAAGTTGGCAAATCGTGTATCGAAATATAAACAACTCAACAACCAGCTCGCCTCAGAAACTAAATTAGGCCTTTTGTGTAATCATCAATGTTCATGATTAGCATGGAAAGTTTTATTCATCATCAGCAAGCTCGTTGTGCAAAATACTATTGCAACGATTGCAGTAATCTTTGTCCTGAAATTAGATGTTAGCCTCAATGGTCTTCAAAGGAACAGCGAGATAAAGGTAGTGAAGATAGGGTTCATATATTCAAAGTCAGAATTTTCAGTGTGTTTGGCTTGAAATCGAATCGATCATGAAATAAACGATAATCTGTTTGGGGCGACATCGTGTCATCAGTTGAATTCATGCACCCTCCCTTACCTTCTTCCTCTTCATTCTCAAAATATGCTTACATAGTTGACCTCAACCTTACACAGCCTCTCCACCACATGACGCAAAATTCCCATAGGTCGAGAGGCCATCAGGCAAAGATTTCCACAACTGCCAATGTATCTTTTTACAATAAGACTTATCTCATTAAAAAGAAGTACAGAAAGGTTGAAGAGAACAAGCGAAAAATTTTCGAGATTGCCCGTCAATGAGATGTTTGGATGTATTAAGTGCCCTGACTGCTCACGCGGCTAGTTCTGCGCTTCTCTCTTTAGGGCACAAGATTGATTCAAAAGCAGGCCGCCTTAGCGACATTGAGAACTCATATTCCTAGCCTTCTGTGCAACGAAATGGTTACCGCAATTGTAGCCGAGTCCACATCGGTGCTTTCTCAATTTAAAGCACGAGATTTGCTGTCGCTGGCAAACCCTCAACGCGCTTACCTGTCGCCACTCGCGGTCATTGCGCACATTGATGTTAATGCCTTCTTCGCCCAGGTTGAGCAAATCAGATTGGGGCTCTCCAAAGAAGACCCTGTGGTTTGCGTACAATGGTCCACAATAATTGCGGTGAGTTATTCGGCCCGTGATTACGGAATTTCAAGAATGGACTCGTTGGAGTCTGCAAAGATCAAATGCGATAAGCTCGTTCCGGCACACACAGCAGTGTTCAAAAAGGGCCAAAACTTTTGGAGATACCACGACGAGGATAAAGATTTTCCTAGTCCTGAGAGTCATAAGGTCAGTCTGGACCCATACCGCAGAGAATCACGCAAGATCATGAAGATATTCAGGCAAGAGTGCGATCTTGTTGAGAAGGCGAGCGTTGACGAGAGCTTTATGGATCTGGGAAGAAATGTGTTAACGAAGCTCGAAGAGATATGTCCAGGGTTTCTCAGTAAGGTGAGTTCCATGGATAAGCAAGATCTTCTTCCTCGCGTACCCAGTGACCTCAGGATCGAAGTTCCTGGCAGTGTGGTTCCTGGGAAAAATGAATCAAATGATATGCCAATTATACGTGATTGGGATGACGTCTTGGTGCTTCTTGGTGGGCTGGTAACGCATGATATAAGATCGAAGATTCAAAAGAGATTGGGGTATACTACCTCATGTGGAGTGGCCAAAGTGAAGACCGTAGCAAAATTAGCGTCTGGGTTCAATAAGCCAGACAATCAAACCATTATTCGAAACACGGCTGTGTGTTCCTTCTTAAGCAACTTCAATATTACTGATTTTTGGTCCATGGGTGGTAAGACTGGGGAGTACATCAAGCAGAAGCTATCTCCACCTGCAACAAATTCTGTGGAATATATCAGAGAGCATTACGATTTTAATGAACTCGAGGACTATTTGGAAGACAAGCAATTGGCCGAAAAACTTTACCTTATGGTACGGGGTGATTATTCTGCTCCACTTACTGATAGAACGCTGGTGAAGTCTATGAATTCGAGCAAGAATCTTCGAGGAAACTCCGGGTCTAGTTTAAAAGATGCTACTGAATGGATTAAAGTCTTTGCTGCTGACCTGTTCCAACGTCTTATTGAATCGGACGATGAAAACACATATAAGATGAGGGCAAAGACGCTGACTCTACATTTTCGCACTAAAAATGCAGAGTCACATCATTCCAAACAGGTTTCATTGCCTGCTGTTCCCAAGGAAGAGATGGAAGATATATTCTTCAGATATGGTGTGAACTTGCTCAAGTCATGTGAGGAACAGTTTGACAAAATCTATCCACTGGTTAATCTGAGCTTGACTATCAGTAACTTTGAAGTTATAAATGGCCTTTCGACTAGTATCATGAGTTTTGTTAAAAAGGGTGATTCTTCTAGTGCATTTAAGAGCTTGGAAGATGCCAAAGCAAGGGATCCCCTAGAGGACGAGATGAAGAAAGAAGAGAAGAAGAAAGAAGATAAACCAAACTACACTGAGTTATCGACAGGGAAGTTCACATGTACGCGATGCGACTGCGAGGTATCTGATGTGATAGAACATGACGATTTCCATTTAGCCGTTGAGATGACCGAACAGCTGAATGGCGCGGACAGCTTATCATCTGATTTGAAGAAATTCTCCAGGAGACCGCTTTCATATGCGGAAGCAAGGCTGAAAGAGAGAAAACCTGGAGCTAATAGTCAGGTAACAAAGAGGCCAATGAAAACTGCAGGTAAAGCTAGTGCTAAAGGGGGGAAGAAGTTTAGATCGGAGAAGGGACAATCCCGGCTACCCTTTTGACGACAAAAACCATCTCCACAAAAGCAAAAAAATTGCTTATTACAGCGGACAGTAGAGTCAGCGAGCCAATTCGTTGTATTACGGTACAGAGTAGAACTGCGATTCCGTAGTATTAATGCGACAGCAGATGAGCGTAAAGAAACGGGAAACGAGTAGCAACCAACAAGAAACCAAAACCAAAATTCAGTAAATAAAAAACACATGAAGTCAAAGTTGTCATTATGTCGTAGCGTCAGGAAAAAGTCATACAAGTTAGCATCATATCCTGCGTTAAAAATCAGCAGCAATAGAGCCTATTCCTTGGGAAGTGGGCTAGTCGCTGGAGGCCCTCTGTTGCGGGACAACTTCTTCCTCGTAAGTTGCGAGGCGAGCTTGTTGGTAGCGCTGATATGGTGTGGGGCAGCCTTTGCGTTTTTGGTGACAAGTAGGTCCGACGCGATCAGGATGACTGGACACAAGAGCCAGGCACCTGAGAGACCTCCTCTCATAGCTTTGTTTACCGTTTGTCGAGTACCGAGTGGTGTGGAAGGTAGAAAAAGATAAACTAACTGTCTTTGGTGCCTGTGAAATGCAGCAAAAAAGTGATCGTGATTATCTGCACACAACTGTTCTGCGTGGCCAGCCCACTTCGCAGTCGCTGAGTTGCACCCGGACACCACCCCAAAAGGGGCCCGGGGAAATCAGCCGAAAAACAACCCCCGCTTTAATAGTGTTAAACGCCCACAACAGTAGCTTTGTCGAAAGAGCAGCAAACAAACAATGCTGAGAGTGAAAGTTCACAGATGTGTGGCCAGTTCGTTAAGGGGAATGAGAGCCTTTTCGCTCTCCGCTACTCGTGGCGCAGCCCATGACCACGGCGACCACGGCCACGACGCTGAGGAGTTATCGCCTGAGGAGAAGCTCACCAACAACCCAAAGTACATGGCAGTTGCCGGGATTATCTTTGGTACTTTAGGAGTTGTTGGGTTTGACACATACTACTCCAAATGGACTGGACATAGTTATTTCGGGCAATGGATTCACCCGACCCCTGCTGCTGATGTTGCCGCAGAGAACGACCGCTACATCGAGCACATTGCTAGCACTGCCGAGGTATATGAAGCCCTCTTCGCCCAACCACCAAAACCAGTATTTAGAGATGCAGGCTTTACACAGACAATCAGAAGAGGTTCTCCTTTCAACCGTGAGCCGGGATCCAGTGTCAACATTGATACTTTGACCCCAAGAAGGGAGATCAAGAGAAGCATTTTTGATTGAACGGCTTCGCTGCCAAACTTACCCCTATTTATTCCTATTTATTACAATGACCATATTTATTTGGCCCTGTTCAGTGGCTTATTTACACAGTTTTGTGAATTATACATGACCATCATACCTAGAATTTCTTTTGTATTCTCATCCAGTTTGGTGTCACGGTAGCTGACCGCCACAACTTAAAACCTCTCAGAAAGCGCTCATCCCATATTAGCGTATGCCTGGACTTTTCCGTATCCTTGTTTATGTCCACGTTTAGACTTGGTGAAAAAAGGGATATATCAATTTACACCCCTAACGTTGAGGCATACCGGGCTATGACCATGTTTTTTGATACAACCGCACCGACGTCGGCTGTAGCCATTGAGGCTGTGAAGCCAGATGACCACTCTTGTGAAGGCCGTAAGACAAAATTAGAAGCAGAGCTTGCTTATAAAGCAGACTCAGAGGATTGCAAATTGAATTCCCGGAACAACGATGAGAAAGGACAATTTAGGTCTACTATTCCTCTCATGAAATCAGGACCAATGAAAGACGAGTTGATAGTACTTACCCCGATATGTTCGAAGTCTCAAACTCTAGATTTGTTGCGGGAAGAGCATAATCAAGCTTCCCAACTAGTTATGATTCTGGAACAAAGATCGATAAAGTATTCCGACGAAATTGGATCATCGACATCTTCCCTTCACTCTAGTCAGCTCGAAGTGAGAGAAGATAGAAGGTTACAGTACGGGGAAAAGAAGGATTCTGATTCTTCGAAGCCAGGAGCAGGTCTAAGGCCGGAAGATAACTCAAGAAAGTCAGGTGAATCATCAAGCACAGAAAAATCCTACAAAAAACTTGCAGATGAAAAATCACGGTTGCCAAAGAGGGCATTGTCCAAAGGAAAGCTTACAACTTCAAGAGATAAGTCCAAATCAACCTCTCGATTGAACCGAGGGAGCCCTTTTTGGTGCCGCTCATCAGCTCTCAGCTTGGGGAAAACACAAAAAGAAGCAAAGAAACCGTCAAAAAGAAACTTGAAAATACCTTTAAAGAAGAAATTTCAAAAGATTCCTCGACCTTGGAGAGCTCCAGTGGCTTCAGGAGATCCAAGATTGGGAAAGATTGACCAGGACGAGCAGATCACAGGGACCTTTGTGCCCTACCCAGAGACGCAATGGAGGAAGGAGACCGAAATTTATGAAGAAAGACTCTCTCATATCGTTAAATTCTTAACAAACAATATGAAGAACCAGAAACTGTACACTGAAGCCGGAGATGGGGTGAAATTGTGCATACCTCCAGTTCAATTCTATGACTCCAAGTCAGCCCTCTTGCCACGAAGCATGCGTGCTCTCCCGGGGCTTAAATTTGAACTTGATTATAGAAGAGTCAACAAAGTCAAACAAGAAGATGGCAGAGCAGAAGAAGTCCCGTACAGAATTGCTTACCAAATAATCACGCCTTCATTTCTCGAAGAAGATGCGGTGTGGACCAAGGAATTATATCGCCCAATATTCATCGTCCCCAACATCGAAGGAGCTGTCAAATACTTTGATCACCGAAATATGTTGAATATTTTTCCATATATCACCCATTTACTTTCAAATAATATTCAAACGCAACTTGCACCATTTTGTGCTGTGTACAAGACTTCGCTGGAAGGACTGACAATGGAGAAAGTGATATCTTGGAACATCCCTCGAAGTGCCATCAGAGTATACCAGAGACGCAGGAAGCTCGCAAAGATTATTAGATCCTATTTGGAACACAACTATACCAAAGTTTATGGTGAAACCACTGTTTCAAATCCGCCGTATGATTTTAGAGCGAAAGAGAACTTTCTCTCTTTAAAGCTGGAATCATTCGGACAGTGTGTTGGCATTGCGTACATTGAAGCATTTAGTGAAGCAGATGGATTTGACACTCTTGAAGAGCACGGCTCGAGGAGATCTTATGTCAAAGCATTTGATTTCTTCATTAACCAGCCTGTCAAAGACTTTGGGTTCTATTTCTTGTTATTTATTGGGAAAGGGCCAATTGAGCTTAATTTCAATAAGCATCAATCGGTCATCGAGGCAGCAGTTCAAGCAAAACAGCTGTACAAAGGCTTCGCTGACAGCGTAGAGTTTATGAAGGCTGTTGTGGATTCTTTAGAGAGCCGCCAAGATCATAGAGACAGTAAGGAAAATCTTACACTTTCTCAACAAGACTTGGAACTACATGAAGCACGCTACTTGCTGATATTGCTCTGTATCTTACAGAGCCCATGCTTTTTCAAATTCCTCTTAAGAACTTTATTGTACTGGGTGGATAGGGAAGTCTATTCTAATCCCGAGATGAGGAATCACATTTGCGGGATCGAAGCAACTCCTGATAAGCTGCTGACTTCACAGAGGATGCACAGCAGTGATAGGAGATCAAAAGGAAATCGCTTGACCTCTGTTGAGAACCATCGTAAGATGATCAAGTCTCTCAAGCAGTTCATTACAAGAAGGTCCAAACAAAAACCAATGGAAGACCAATAAGTACCAAAGTGGAACCGTGAAGTTGAAGCTGACCCAACAGAGGCTGAAGTTTCTTTAGTGAAGATTGCTACTATAATAGGTATGAATTAGGGGTGTCTAGCAGGGTCTAAAGAACGTCTCACGCACTGGCTGGCGGCCCAAAGTGAGAGATCTATACTAGAATCAGGAGTGCAAAATTGACCGCATTATATCACAAAACATAGCCAGAACTACCTGAATAGCAATTAGTGTATAATCTATACGATAAAACAATTGACACTTCAACGTTCTGCCAAAAAAAAAAACGATTTCATAACACATTGCGCTAGCCCGGAGTCGAACCGGGGGCCCATGAATGGGAACCATGGATTTTACCGCTAAACTACTAGTGCAACAATTGCAAAATATGGGAAAACTCCTATAGTTATTATGAAGTATTAATATCACGTGATGCACACGAACACGGTAGGTCCACTTCATATTGAGAGCACAGGAAATAATCAGAGTGGCGAACCTGTGCGAGGAACAGCTATCACCTTTCAGCCTTTTAATAGAAGTGCAGCATTCAAATAAATTCTACCTCGTTCACTTTCACAATGTCATTAATCAAATTCAGAGCGGGCAAAGTGTCCTATGACCCTGTCACAAAAACGGCCACTCCAGAGCCAATTCAAGGCGTAATCACCATTAAACCATCAGAGGAGGATGATTCCTTCTTTTCGTTTGAATGGGCACCAAAGGAAAATGCCGTGAGCATTGAGAAAGAGTATTTACTTGTTATTCCTGGAGATATTTCTTGGACTCATGTGGACCAATGCAAATCAGGAAGGGTCTATGCGCTTGAGTTCCTTTCTTCAGGCGCCAGACACTTATTCTGGATGCAAGAAACAAACGAGAACGAGGACGATCCAAGTGAATTGAGCAAAAAGGATCTGGAGCTGTTTCAGAAGCTGCAGAAGCTGTTTGGTGACGAGGCTGAGGAGCAGGAAGCCCCAGAGACCAGAGACATAGAAATTCCAGATGCAATTCCAGAAGCTATCAAAGAGGAAACAACGCCTTCCTCGTCGCTGTAAGTACAATTCGTGCTTTTTTTGGAATAATGAGTGAATAAAACATCACAATATTGAAATTGAAATAATGCTAACGACTATTTAAGATAGTGCGGTTTATGATTTGAATGATTTCGTTGACACCATAGATCTTGAAAAGTTGGTTGCGGAAGCTGATGAGGCGACACTGGAGAAGTTGTATTCATATGTTCCTGAATCTTTGGAGAAAAACAGATCAAACCTTTTGAATGTTCTTCACAGTGGATACCTAAAGCGTGGTGCTTCTAATCTGAGTGAGGCTCTTAACAATGGCGGTGGATTTGTAGTGTCCCGATCCCTTGGTAACGACTACGAAGGTGAGGGCATCACGGCGTATCTCAACGCGACGAGAAAGCGCACCAAGAATGATGAAAAGAAAAATATGGAAGAGTAAATCAGTCACATAATCTACGGTTTTTGACTCTACTGAAAAAAATAGATTGTAGGCACCAATTCAACATCAGAGCTATGCACCCGGCCTCCAACACGCCATTATTGGGGTGACAGCCAGTGCGCGGGAATCTTCAAATTTCCTCCCTCCAACGCCCCATCGAAAATCAAAACAACAAAACACATGCTTCTTAAACAGCCAGACAGAACTGCCGACCATAACTCTGCCCGCCACATCGTGAGTTAAACTAAAACGAGGAAACGATCCTCTGAGAAATGTATGTCATTTCTCTTCTGCCGCTCCGAGCTCTTCCCGCCGGGGCAAGGGCCGTGAGATCCGCAGAGGGGGTTCCAAACATTCCCTGCGCATATTGATTCTACGGTATGGGCCCCTCATAACAAGATGGATACTAACAACGGGCGGTTCAGATCCACAGTATATAAGATGGCGCCTCAGGATCATAATCTTAAGTCCCAACTATCGGACATTCAGAAAAGGCTTTCGGAGTCAACATTCAACACTCCGAAGCGTTCAAATTCGGTGCGGAGAGACAACGAGCAGTCCCCTGGGCAGACAACTAAAGCTGCGGCCTCAGAACAACTTGCTCCAACTGAAAAAAAGTCGTTCTCTTCCCTGCTTTCACGAAAAGACAAGAGAGTCTCGTTACCCGTGTTGGATAATGGCAAATCATTAGCTTCCCCATCTAAGGGATCTGGTAAGGACATGGACTTTGTTGTCGGACTCAGTGAAAACTTATTACAGGAATGCAGAAGACTGCAAGCGGAAAATCAAGCAAAGTCGCAAAAGCTTAAGAGCACTGAGGAACGATTTATTCAGGCTCAGTCTACTAATGCTGCGCTGATGAGCAAACTGAATGATACTATGCAAGCTGAAGAGAAATACAGAGATACCAACTGGGAGCTCGAAACTAAATTGCAACATCTGACTCAAGAGCTGGCATCAGTAAGTGACTCCTTCAAGAAGGTCCAACAGGAGCTCGCAAAACAATCAGAATTGTCCAATGAGATGAGATCTGAATTAGAAGAGATCAATATGAACAGGGCTTCACTGGAGAGAGATTTTTCATCAAAGAAGCTCTCCACCTCAAACGAGATTCAAGATTTAAAAACTCACGTCGATGAGCTCAATGATGAGAATACCAGACTGAATGATGAGATTGAAGAGTTGAGAAGAGAACTTGAGTCAGCTAAGACCAAGCCAAGTAACACAGAGTTCAAATCAATTCCAATCCTGAAACCGGCAGAGGACTCCGATTCAGACGGTGATTCACATGAGCCTCCAATATCCCCTGTCAAAACTATTCCTCTCTCAAACGATACCTTGCAAGCAGAGACTCTGAGAGCTTCTCTGCAGAGTGCACACCAGACAATTGCCAAGTTGAGAACTCAGATTTTAAAGTTGCGTCAAGGTGAATTGCTTTCAAAACAGTCTCAGACCTCTTCTACCAAGAAGGGCCTTAGTCCGATATCGAAGAAGAAAGTCCTTCCTGGAAATATTTCTAAGAGTATCCACATGATTGGTAATGACAATAGAAGTTCTACCATCATTTTTGATGAATCACTGGCGTCTTTTGACGATGAAGAATGGGAACAATATGAGGGAGATACAACATCCATCACCTCTTCCCCAAGCAAGATTCCACGGAGACCGCTTTCAATGATATCTTCCGCATCAAAGGATCTTGTCGATGAATCTGGTTCTGAATTTGATGAAACAACGGAATATCAAGCACCGTTGTCAAGTGAACTCAAGAATATCACTGGAGAAGAGGCTACACGTTATGCTGACGCGAATGGATTAATCATGCTCCCATTAGATGACTACGTAAAGCTTACTGGGCATGCAGCAGTTGAGAGCACTGGTGCATCATTTGGTGTTCTTTCTCTTCCGAATGAAGAGCCGGGTTTCCAGAGCATGATTTCGGATCAGGACTTACAAGCATACGCCAAGGCCAAAGGTCTTCATGTGCAACCAATCGGGGAGAAACAGGATTTGGAAGCAAGACTTGCGGAGGCCCAGGAGAAACTTATTGAATTAACGCATACTATTTCTCAGTATAAAATTTCCGAGATTAAATACAGAAGTGAAATCCAAGAGTCACAGGCAAAGCTCGATTCCATTCTTGCTGATCTAAAATTGAAGGATGATCTTCTTCAGTCTCTCCAAGCTGCCCAATCAAGCCCATCGGAGGAGTATCTTGAGCATGCTGCATCCAGCAAAAACCTGGTTCTACTCCCAGCATCCGAGGTTGAGTCTCTGAGATCACAGATCTCATCATTGAAGCAATACCTCGAAGATCCATCTGAGGAATTCATCCATGAGAAGGCTTCAAACAAAGACTTGAAGGTTTTGAGCAATAAAACACACCATGACTTGATCTCAAACATTGAGATACTCAAGAATGCTGTATCAGACCACGATGTTCTGACCTCCGAAATGCAATCACAGCTGGAATCTACAAAGAACGAACATTTATCTTCCGTTAATTCCCTTCTTGCGGAGCATAAAAGACAGGTTGAAGAGTTAGAGAAAGAGATTGAAAACCCATCGGTTGAATATGTCAAAGAGAAGGCACTATCTCTAGGTTACACAGCGATTGAGCAAACTGTGTACGACAAAACTATTGCTGATCTTAATTTATCTGTGGAAGAATTGAAGACTGAACTTGCCGAAACTAAACTGCTGCATGAGAAGCAGATTTCGTCGCCATCCATTGAATATATCAAGGATAAGGCACAACTTTATGGGCATAAAACTGTTGACATAGTATCTCATGAACAAGAATTGCAAGGGCTTCAGAATAAGATTAAGTCACTTGATAGCACTATTTCTGAGCAAGCAGCACATATTGATTCACCATCTATTAGATACCTCCAGCAAAAAGCAGAGCTTCATGGTCACAAGGTGGTTAACGTAACTGATCATGAGAAAGAACTGGCCGACTTGAAGTTGACTATTGCCTCTATTGAAGCACAGCTTACTGCGGAGAAAGGAGACTCACTAGAAAGAGGGAACATCTCAGACCAGCTTATCAAGGATTTGAAGGATCGGGTGGCCGTTCTTCAGGTGGAAGCAGATGAAACAAGAGCCTCTCGCCTTGCTGCTGAGCAACAAGTGGAAAAGCATCAAAAGGAACTCTCACACATTCAGAAGCTTATTGAAGCCCCATCAAAGGATTATTTAATAGAACATGCATCCAACCAGGGCCTGACAGTTATTCCAAAGGGAACTCATGTTTCTCTTCTGGAGAAGGCTAACCGTTCAGTCCATGATCTAGCTACTGAAGGCGACTATGTTGTGATGACACAAAGCGAACACCAGGATCTTTATCAAAAAGCGAATGATCCTTCGCTGGATCATCTCTCTTCAATTTCTGAAGCAAAGGGTCATAAGGTTATCACTACCTCTGATTATGACAGTCTTCAGTCAAAGGCGTCCAGAACAATTCACGATATGGCCCAAGAGGAGGGATATGTGGTGCTGCCAAATAATGACTACGAAGAGCTAAAACGAAAGTTAGACCGCCCTTCCACCTCTGAAGTCGAAGAATTTGCCAAGTCTGCTGGGTTGATCACTATGCAAAAAAGTGATTACGAGGAACTGGTTGCCACAGTCAACAGCCCATCTCTGGAACACATCAATGCTACTGCAAAAGATCTTGGATACACTACAGTCTTGTTGACAGAACTTCAAGGTCTCCAGAAAGACAGAACAAGTCTCAATGATCAATTAGAAGCTGCACAGTCTCTTGAGACACAAAACGTTTTATTAAAAGGCGACATATCCAAGAAGGATCAATATATTGAGGAGCTCACTGCCTCATTGAATGAGAAAGAGAGACACTTGCAAGCAGAGCCTATCCTTCCAAAGGAATCTCTGCTGAAACAGACACTAGCACTTGGCCTTGTGGCTTTGACAAGCTCTGAGCACCAATCTTTAAAGAATCCATCCAAAGAGTCCTTGTCGAAGCAAGCAGAACAACACAACCAAGTTCTTGTTCCGGCCGAAGTCTATAGAGATCTCAGAGAGAAATCATCCAAGACACTCGATGATCTTGCCAATGAGGCAAAGATGGTGGTCCTTTCATATGACGACTTCGAGAACCTGAAGAATCCAGGGCTTGAAGAACTTGGAAAGCATGCTGAATCACATGACTTTACGTTGGTCCCGAACTCCGACCTTACTGATATAAAAGCCAAAAGCAGGAGAACAGTCCACGATTTGGCTAAAGAGAGTAACATGGTGGTCTTATCCACAGACAATTATTCACATCTTTCCAATCCTTCTAAGGAAGTGCTGGAGAAGCATGCAGCTGGTTATCGCTCAACAATTGTTGCAGATGAGTTGTTGAACGAACTGAAGTCCAAGAGCAGAAGAACTGCATCTGAACTTGCTGATGAAGAGGGACTTGTCTTATTAACACCACATGAACACGACCTGTTGTTAAATCCATCTCGGTCTACATTGCAAGAGCTTGCCACAAAATCCCATTTAGCCTTGGTGGAACAGGATGAATTGACCGATATGAAATCACAGATTGAGAACCCGTCTGTTGGGTCGTTGACTTTAAGTGCTGAAAATATGGGCTTTGCTTTGATTGAGAAGACTAAATACGCAGATCTTGTTTCTAATTCGACCAAAACCATTCAAGATCTTGCTAAGGAAAGCAACCTCGTTCTTGTCACTCCAGAGAAACACGCAGAATTAACCAATCCAAGTCTGGAAAAGATCCAATCTCTTGCGAGCAATCTAGGCCAGGTTGTTGTTCCAAGGGAAGAACAGCTGAAGTTGAAGGATGTTGACGCACTACAGATTTTTGACCTTGCTGGCCGTTTGAACGCTTTGGGTCATGTTGCTGTCTCAAACGAGGATTATAAATCCTTGACGGCTGCTCCGACTAAAGATGAAGTTCTGCAATTTTGTGAAAAGCATGATATTCATCCATTGGACAAACAGTCTTACGACAAGTTTATTTCAGCGGATCATATATCAAAGCGTGCCACAGAATTAGGGAAAGTGGTTGTTGATCGTGAAGAATACGCGTTGTTATGCGCAAGAGCCGAACAGCCAGATATGGGGACTCTTGAGAGACAAGCTGAGAATATAGGCTGCGTTGTTATTGGCAAAAAGGAATATGAGGCTCTTCAGAAAGTCACAAAGAAAGATCTTGCTATCAAAGCACGGAAGATTGACCATGTTGTTATTCCAAAGTCAGAATTTGATGAGCTTCATGGAAGTCTTCAAACTCCAGATCACAAAGTTGATATTCCTCCAACAACACCTCCAAGCAAGTTTGCTGTCACTAAAGATTATTTCGAGAATGTATCTAGAAGTGCAGAGAAAGAGGCACGTACGGTCAAGGTCTTTGAATCAGCCAAATCACTGGGGTTTGTTCCTGTTGCTGCTGATGAGTATAAACACCTTCTGGAACACCAAAAGGATCATGTTATTACCAAATCAGATATATATCAGAAAGCCAAAGACTTCGGATTATCTGTTCTTCCAGTTGATGAGTATAAAGTTCTTCTGAAGTCCAGACAAAGAGACAGTTTGTCATTGGATGACCTCCAGCTATATGCCCAAAATTTCGGTATGAAGTTGGTTACCACAGATTCTACACCTGTTGGAGGTGAGATTCAGCCCGTTTCTTCAGATCCTGGGCTCACTCTAACTCATCATCCTTCGACGTCAACTTTGTCATCAGCATTCAATGAGAGCGATTTTACAGATGCACTGTCTCGTCAACCTTCCAACGCTTCAACAATCCATGCAAAGGATAACCCAGGCCTCACGCTGGACGAACTTAGATTGCAAGCCTCTGTATATGGATATGCCCTTTCTCCAATTGGTCAAGAAATATCTGCCGCTAATGTGAGAGCTCCTGACCTTTTCCATGATGCTGCAAGCGTGGCTGACAATGAGAACACGGATGATGAGAGTGATACTGAACAGAATAAAACCATTGTCTTGCGTGATATCGATGATACAAAGAAGGATGATTTCACTAGGGATGACGTGATTTCACGAGCTTCTGAGATGGGCTTGATTGTATTAGAGCAAGAGGACTATGCAGCGTTAGAGCAGCATCAGCTCACCAAGTCTGATCTGCAAGCAAAGGCTGAACGCCTTGGCCTCAAGGTCGTAGACGAGTCTGATATCATCTTTATGCATAATGTTCAGGAAGCCACAGTCAAAGAATTGTCGGCAAAGGTCGGCCTATTGGCATTAACTCAATCTGAGTTAAAGGCATTAGAAGAGAAAGCAGTCGCCAATGTTCGCCCTGAGGATCTCATTACGCAGGAGAATATTGAGCCATTATGTGCAAAACTGAATATGAAGGTTTTAAAATCAGACGACTACTCTGACCTTCTTGAAAGATCACAGGTTCATGAAACCACAAATGAGAACATACACCATAGTACCGTCGGTGCTGGTCTTGTGGCTGTTGATGCTGAGGAGCCGGACAACTTGAAATCAAAAGCCAAAGGGTTTGAGTCTGAGTCACTTTCTCCTGAGCAACTATTGACTGGTGCATCTGCTATTGGAATGTCACTGATATCTACTGCTGAGCTTGCTGAGTTAAAGAGGCCAAAAAAGTTATTACCGGATGACATTATCAGAGAGGCGGACTCTCTAGGACTTTCAGTCATTCCGCATAACGAGCTTAGTGCAATGAACCAAAACCTTGCTCTTCTTCATGATACAAGCCATATCATCAAGACTGTGGAAGGAAGTGGCATGTCAGTCATTGATACAGAGTCTCTGAACGATCTTAAGGCTCGAGCCGCACTTGCTGATGACCAGGACCATATGAAGGCCGCACTTTCGGAGAAGGGTATGACAGTTGTTCCGGTTGATGTCCATGAAGATATGTCGAGAACGATCCAAGAGTCTGAGAAGTCAGCTACTCCTGTTGATGATGGTACGCAGAATTTTTCAACAATCCCGACACCTACGTTATTATCTCATCCACAGATATCGAAGGAGGATATTGTCTCTAAGAGTGCTGAATTCGACCTTGTTGCTCTTCCAAAGTCTGAATATGAGTCTCTGCTAAGACACTCAAGACCTGATCCTTTGACATCACAGTCAGATATTGTTCAAAGAGCTTCAGACTACAATCTCTCAGTTCTTTCCAATGATGAGTTACAAGATCTAAAAACAAAGGCACAAGCACATGATGAGTTGACCAAGTCAACTCAAATATCAAATGACGGACCAAAGGTTGCAGACTATGCCGCTGAAGAGATTGAGAACTGGGCAAGGTCCCATGATCTTCTTCTTATTCCAGAAGATGCATTCGTTGCAACTAACGTGTCAAGAATCCCTGATCCGCATAATGTTGTTGTGCTGCCTGTTACTTACTACAACAAGTTGACAAAATCAGAGGCTTTTAATATTGACAAGGTTACGAATGATGAGCTGCAGGCCCAGGCCAAAAAGAGGGGATTCCATATCACAACATCTGATTATACAGCTTCAGGAGACTTGATGAGAAACAACACCACAGCGTCTCTGTCTTCAAATTCTCGCAAGAACCTTGCAGAAGCTGCCGCTGCCGCTGCTATTTCTGAGCTTGACCAACATTCACGCATATCTCGAGCAAGCTCAAGGGTTCCATCGAGATCGAGTTCAACTGCCCCTCCTATTGCTCGTGATGTATCGGTTGACGGTGGATTGTCATTAATAACGAACGCATCACTCTCTGAACCGAACATAATTCCTGCTTTGACACAGACGGTTATTGGCGAATACTTGTTTAAATACTACCGTCGCTTGGGCCCTTTGAGTTCAATATCTGAGAGCAGACATGAAAGATACTTCTGGATTCATCCATATACACTGACTTTGTATTGGTCAAGCACTAATCCGGTTCTGGGTGATCCTTCAGCACATAAGACTAGAGCTGCAGCCATTCTTGGTGTAGAGTCTGCTGACGATAACAATCCATTACCGGCCGGGTTGTACCACAAGAGCATCATCGTCCACTCTCAGCATCGCTCTATTAAGTTTACGTGCCCAACGCGTCAACGCCACAACATCTGGTACAACTCTTTACGTTATCTGATTCAGCGCTCTATGGACGGAATCAACTTGGAGGATGATCTTGGTCTTGCGCAGCCACCGGTGATTGACTCCCGTGGGAGAATTTAATCTTTGAAAGATTTTGACACTGTTTAATACGTTGTTTATATTAATTAATTTGTAATTTGTTATAATCCTGCACACCTTGTACACTCATTGGCTATTGATATTCTCCCACTGAATGCAGGAGCATCGGCGCCCCCGCGCTCCCCATAAAAATGTGTGGGGTGTTTTGATGCTCAGTTTGAGGAGATCGAAAATTGGACCGAACCTTTTCACAGCACAATAAGTGGAAAAACTCAATGCTTCCATCCCGTGCCTTGTTCAACGCAGCAAATAAGAAGAAAATGGTTGAGTGGCTCGCAGTCGTTTATGATAAACCAGGGGCAGTATGTTTCGATCCTATTAAAGCTTCTGGCGAGCGTGCCAGACAGCAGTGAAGTCCTGTTGACTAACACCTAATTAACCAGGACAGATCTGGGGTCAGAGCCCAGCACTTGGCTGCCATCCCAAAGAGCGTTGAGTCTGGTAAAGTGACAAGTGCCGGTGCTATCTTCAACGAGGTTCTCAAGGAGGGTGCCAAACCAAACTTTGCAGGATCCATGCTCACCATAGTCGCAGACACTAAAGAGGAGGTCATTGACATTCTCAAACAGGACGTCTATGCCAAGGAAGGGATCTGGGACTTTAGTAATGTGCTTGTCTACCCCATGGGTGTTGCTTACAGAAAGGCTAAGGACCTTTGAAAGCACGAGTCGACTACTTAGAGAATATAGTTAATGCTTATACAACTTGGGCTATCTATGTAGTGAATAAATCTCAATTGATGCATTCATCTAGTTTCTGCTCAAACTCAGCAGCAGGATAGTCTCTCCAGTATGGGAGTCTGTATGGTGTGTTCTCAGGGGCGCACTCGGGGTAGTGTGCCCTTATCTGTTGCAGTACTTGGTCAAACATGATACGGTATCCGGCACCAGTGAAGTGAATCCCATCAATTAAAAGGTCCTTCCAATCTCCATCATATTCATCAAAAGCGGTATAAAGATCAACAAATGCCACGTTGTGTTCCTTGGCCAAAGCCTTAACAGCCTCCGAGTAGCGAAGATTGTTCTCATTGGTTCTAATGATTCCAGCAGCGGTATCCTGGGGCTTTAAGGCGTTCCACATCTCCGCGTTGTGCTTTGCTGGACCAATTAGAACAACTTTAATGTCATTGGACTTTAGAAGATTGACAATTCCAACCATATTGTCCAGATACTTTTCTAGCTCCACCTGTTGTGCACCTCCAAGGGCGGCATCATTAGTTCCAAAGAAAACTGTGGAAATAGAGATTCTTGACCCATTGGCTGCACTATGCTCAAGCTCAATGATTTTTGGAAGCAGCTTAGCTGCCCAATTAGAGTTGTAGCCTGAGAATCCACGTTGAATTACTTCAAGTCTTCTGGTGTATGCATTTGTCATTGCTGGGCCAAAAGCGAATTGAGGTTCTGCGGCAGTTGCAGGCAGCTGATCATAACAGAATTCAGTGATCGAGTCACCGAAGAGGAGAAATTTATCAAATCTAAGAGCCATGGTCTATATCACTATGCTGGATTTAACTCTTTTTCTCTCCCTATTGGGGTCGACATTGGCGATTAAAAAGCAGTTCTCTGTGTAGGCGAGCTTGTTTTTTTGTTTTTTTTAGCCCCTGTCCATTCTTCTTTTGAGTCAAATCACATTGTCAATCGTTTCGATGAACAATAAACGAATCCACTCTTCTGGTCCAATCAATCTGGCATTTAGTCTGCAACATTTAGAACGATTTATTTTGAACGATTTATTTGGCTACAAAATTTATCATTGGATGTTTGTAAAATGTAGAAAACAGCATCAAATTCCGCTATGTCCCTAGTGATCAAGGGTTAAAGAGTCGAAATATCAGTAGCGGGCAGCAAACAGAGGTATGAGGAATTGGCATTAGCACCACCCACTAAAACAATCTCACCATTTAGTAACCAACGGAAATAAGGTAGTCAGCAAGCTTCTCAACAATGGTGGTAGCCTCTCCTGCTTGGACACCAGCTGGGTAGTGGCCAATGATGATAGCTTGCTTGGTTCTCACGGCAATGACACCCTCCTCGCCCTGCTTTCCGTAGATAGAACGTTCATCAGCACGAATAAGGAAGTACTTCTGGCCCTGAATATGCAGGCCCTTAGTCTGAAGACCTGTCTGGTTGTCGAAACCTGCGGCCAGCTCTGCAATCTCTGGACCAGCGAGGATACAATTCTGTGACTGAGCCCACTGGGAGTCTCCCGCACGTGAATAAAGAGCAGCTCTGTCGATCTTGCCTGTAGCAACGAGGTTGTCAGTGTACGCTTGCCAGGACATGTTGAGGTTAGTTTTGGCTGCTTAATATCTGTGCATTGCAGGTTAAAGTGAACCGATTGAAGCTGTTTTCTTGTCTTTGGCCCGTCGCCAAAATAGCTCGCTGGGCACACATCCGTACACCGAATGTATACATACCGATGCTGGCATCACCGGGGCAACGGGTACTATTTCGCATTTAATGCTTAAGTGGTGGTTCCTTTCAGTTCAAATATTGTACATTGAATGGACATATGTCAAACATAACGAGCTATTACTCGTCATCTTCATCATCGTCAATAACTCTGCGTTTCTTTCTCGCTTGTGGTTCCTCAGAATCGGCTTCTTGATATTTGGAAGCGCCTTCTGCCTTCACTCTCCTGAGCCTCTCAGCCGCCAGATCATCATCGTCATCATCGTTGTCCTCGTCATCGTCTTCCGCTACGTCCTCCATAACATCCTCATCATCACCGGCATCCTCACCCTCATCTTCATCATCGATGAAATCGTCTTGTTCGTAGTCATCAGTAGAGCGTGGATAGTACGGCTCTCTTTGAGAATAACGATCTCTTCCTTGGGAACCATTGGACACACTTCCCAGCCTTTCTTGGTCCTTCTCCAATTTGAGCTGTTGTCTGCGTTTCTCACGTAATCTGTCCTCTTGCTCCTTTTCCAATCTCTTGGCCTCCAGGGAAGGGTCGACTTCCACAACAACACTTTGCGTTGTGGATTTTGTTTGTTGCGAACGGATCGCTGTTGTAAGTTTTTTGTGAATCTTGGAGTTTGTAGATGTTGGAACGAATTTGATCGTCTTTGTAATGGCACCGTCTGCAATGTAGATAGTTGGTTTAGATTCAGATGATTTGGTAGCATCATCGGTGGTCACCAAGAATGTATCGTCAATTGAGCTTTGAAGAACATCGAAGTATTCGTCACCAAGTTTCAGAGAAAGGGTGCCATCTTCCCATTCAACTATTTGTGCATTGGACTCAGCAGTCAGTGACTCATTTGACTGTTTCGTAAACCTCCATCTAACTGTATTTTCGTCCTGCAATCTCTTAAGATCGATCTGTTCTTTAGAGATTCCTGATTGTATCAGTTGTTCCAACTGTTTGATATGGTCTGTACCATCAAATCTTGTAGGGTTCACCTGAATGAACTTTGGAACGTTTGCTGTATAAATCTCTCCTTCATTTCCATTGAATTTCGGCGGATGACGGACGACATCCAATTCTCCAATGCGTAGCTCTCGAGGCTCTTCTTCGGCATGCACCAAGAATTGATCAACATCTTCGTCATCTGAATCATGTACAAGACCATCATCATCTGGAGGAATAGAATCGGCATTAGTAGGTCCCTCATCGTCTTCATCACCGAAGAGGTCATCCATTCCATCACCTTCGTCATCATTTTCAGGCTCGTTCTCTTGTTCTTCCTCCACATCTGGCGTTATTCCCTTCTCAGCATCGTCATCCACGGTCCCAGGGACAACCACATCCTCGGCATCCTCATCATCGTCCGCAATAACTGCTCTTTTGCGTTTCTCATCCATCGCAATATACAAAAAATACACAGGAAATACTGGTTTGCTTAAGATCACAGTCCCGTTAGATGTTTCTCAGTCTTGACGAAGCTGTTTATGTTGGCTCAACTAGCCGCCCTCCTCGACGACTTCGCGAAACATACACCCGGACACCACCACATCGACTTATGCACGGGCCACCCTCGTGACACAAACAGATCTCTTCGAGAGGCGCAGGAGTGGGGTTCTTTCCGCAAGGTAAATTGGTTTCTGAAATGAACTTAACGTGAAGATTAAGTTCAAACAGGTGTCACTGTCGAAAATGACCTGGATGCTTCTTAAATCTGCTGTTAGCCGGCTCAGGAGCGGAACACAACAGAACGACCAAATAGAAGAGGTGAGCTGTCTACAAAGGGGGTTGAGGACATGCCTCTATTTCAGCAACTGGTCCATTTATTCCAACCATACACCACAGGATATTCCATTGCAATGTGTTACAAATGTCTTCTACTCATTTTTCAATATTGCAAGCGATGGAGAGGTTCAGTTAGGAGATAGATGGGCAGATGTGGAGAAACCCTTTCCGCTGCCGCATATGAACGATATCTATTATAAAGGGCTCTTGGCTACGTTCTTTGAGATCAAAAAGCACCACAGAAATTTGAAAGTATCAATGTCCGTTGGTGGCTGGTCCAATCGTGAGAACTTTCGGCGGGGGATAGCTTCAGATGCTGGCATCGAGCGATTTGTGAGCTCGGCAGTGAGACTCATGATGGAATATGGACTTGATGGGATTGATCTTGATTGGGAGTATCCAGAGGATAAGAAGCAGGCACATCAGTATTTGGTGTTAATTCAGAAGCTTAGAAAGGCGCTCAGGGGAGTTGAAGCTACCGAGGGACTTGAAAGAGATTCGTTGTTGTTAACAATGGCATCACCGGGATTTTCTGAGAAGCTTGAGATATTTGATTTAAAAGCTATGGATCATTATCTCAGTTTCTGGAACATGATGACTTATGATTATGCTGGCTCTTGGTCAGAGAATACCGGATATCATTGTAATTTGTTTCCAACTACAAGCGATGAGTTGTGTGGCTCCGCAGCAATTGACTACATGATTTGTGCCGGTATCTCTCCAAAGAAGTTGACTCTTGGGATGGCCTTTTATGGGAGACCTCTTGCACATAGCAAAGGGTATGGAAAACAATTCAGAGGAGTACCACCTGAGGCGAAAGATGAGGTCATGAACTACAATAAGTTACCCCTCCCAGGAACAAAGGAAGTGTACGATGCGAAGGCCGTTGTGGCCTACTGTTACTCTCCAGAATCCCAAGTTTTTGTGAGTTATGACAATATTCAATCAATAACTGCAAAAGCCAAGTACGTTATTCAAAAGGAACTTGGAGGTGGAATGTTTTGGGAGTCACTTGGAGATAATCACAGAGACGAGAACCAATCCTTGCTCAAAAGCTTTGTGAGAGGTATCGGCGGTGTTGATGCCCTTGAACAGTCACCTAATCACATTGGGTGCTATTCAACGAGCAGTTATCTCAAAAACCAGTTGCGTTAGCTACGAACAGTGACCGAGATATTCTAAAAGGACAACAATTAAACGTTTAAATCAGAATTTGGAATGATCGAAGGTGGCAATCACAAGATGGAGTCCATCTTGGAGAAGACGGAGAGCACACCAGCAATAACTTCAAGTTGCAGCTCGGCTCCTGGGTTTCTCTCGAGCTCTTCGTTCACCTCGTTTGCTAGGTTGATTCCAATTCCCAAAGAACCTGCCGCCGGCTGGAATGGGAATTGAGAGAACTGTGACAGAAGCTCATCTGCTCTAGCAAATGCCCTGTCACGCTGGTCATATCCTAAACTGGCTAAGACATTCTCCAAAACGTTTGCTGCATATGAACCTGCAACAAGAGAGATGGAACGTAGGTACTTAAATCTTGTCTCCTCTGGGAACTTATCATTAGTTGGCAGCTGGATTGTTCTTGTGGACAAAAGGCTGAGAATTCTTCTCACAATGGCATCTTTAGCGTTTGCATCAGATAATGGATGTGTAGGCATATCAAAGATCAAAAAGTTTTTGCGTTCTGTTCTGAGGATACCCTTGTCTACGAGCCCCTTAGCCAATCTTTCACGCACTTGTTTCAACTGATAGCTGATCTTGAGCAAGTTCCATGTTTCACCACTAAGAAGGTCAATCCAGTTACCAACACTGAGATTGCTTTCGTCATTTTTCATCAAGTTGAGAGTCTCATCCAAGAGAACCTCTCCAGTTTTTCTATCATCAATCACCTGGATCAATCTCTCACTGATCTCAAATCTTCTTCTAGATGGCTCATTAACAACGGCAATCTTTCCTCTAAAGGCAAGCTCCAGTAGGATACAACCACGGAGTGCATAGGAGATGTTGTCGTTCCAGAAAGAGAGGTACCCTTCTTTGTCTTTGATTCCCATGAGTAGCACCTCCTCCATCAAAGTGAGGGTGGGCTCCTTGGAATCCTCCACCTTCATGGCAGTGTCTTCTGGGTCCACGCCAATCATTGGCTTATCATCGTTTGATGATAACGCCGAGTCTGTCTGGGCAGCGGAGACCTGCTTCACTCTTCGACGTTGGAGTCCAGACATTTGTTTTCAGTGTGTGTGCTCCAAAGGGGTTGGTTGGTCCCGGATTCCACGGGGGTTAAAACAGTCGATCCAAAAGCCAGTGCCTCGAGCAATTGCGCACAGGCAGAGATTTCCGAAGATCTTTGCAAGGAAGATCCGTTACAAAAGCACAGGGGAATGTCAGACGAATTGCTCAGCGGGGCCGTGCAGTCTCCTTTAGTATGTGTCGGACTTGCTTGGCCAACTCGATCTCGCTGGCCCCTCCTCGCTGTTTATTTCAAAATTTGGGCGTTCGCGCACAAGACTGAAACCCAGCCATTTGGTAAGCCTCGGCGGGCCAGCGCTCGTGACATGCTACTCTCTAGGTTCATACATCTACAACGGTGCTTTTCAAATCAATCATTGCTTGGATTCAAGAATTCTCCTCAACCAGCTCACGGCAGAGAGGGTCGATACAGTCCTCATCTCCATCACGGATGTACACAACAAAGTATGGTGTGGCAGTGTTTCCTTCGTCGAAGTTGAGCACCTCAGAGGCTGGAACTTCAGTCACCTCGTCATCGTTGTACTTGCGGTAGATGTTGCGTTTTATGTCTCTGATATAGACCCAATAGTGTCCGTAGTTGGCTGTTCCTCTGTGAATGAATATCGCAAACACAGAGTACCCATGCCTCTGGTACTTATCGAAGTGGTGGTCAATTTTTGATTCGAGTTGGTTCACCTTGTTGAATATATCCATCAAGTCCTCATCAAACTTAGCAATTTGCTTGTCAAGCACACGTATAGTTTCTTCATCTGCAAGAGCACGATCTTCCAACCAATTCCTGGTCGTCTTTAAGGAATCCTTATAGGAAAAACCATGGTCGTTCTTCTTCAAAAGAAGCTCTCTGCGAGCCTTGAGTTCTCTTACTTCAGCCTTCCATCTGAGAACATCGTCACGTTTTTGAAAAATGGTTGGATCATCTGTTTCAAGATATGGGTCCAAATAGAGCCTTTCAGGAAAAGGGAATTGATAAGCATCCTTGTAAGAGTTCTGAGTCACTCTATCGAAGAGAACTCTCTGCACTTGAATTTGGAGGATCTTCGGGGCTTTGAGGATTTTTTCGCTTCTCACCAGGCCTGAATCCATAGTTTCAGACTCGAAAAATAAGTCAACCAATGCATCTGGAAGACTTCTTGGGACATTGGTGATGTTGATATTCAATGAATGAAATCTGACAACAGAGCTTCTCTCACCTTCTCCACCACCAACAAGATGTTCAATAGTCTTACCGAAGAACAAACGCTTAACCAGATCGATTTGATCATTACTATCATCAGGGTCAAAGCCTTCTGGTTTGAATGCAGCCTCAATTTGGGAGAGAATATTGGATCCACACTCAGTAACATCCTGCTGTCTTCCTAATTCGAACGCTATATTCATTTCGTCTTCAGAAATCATAGCAGCCTTTGGCTTTGTTGCATGATTAGAATTATCTTGAGCACCGACTTCGTGAGAAATATCACCAATATTGTCTTCAAATTGATCAAGCTCGATAAGGTCTGAAGAGTTGTTTCCATAGTTCTTCGTATGATCATCATCTGTTGAAGATGACTTTATCATTTGTTCAACCCCTTCTGACTTCTTTTCATCAGATTCAAAGGCAACCTTCACAGACGAACGTAGGAAGGCTAAATAAGGAAGTTCCGGTGGGGGACTGATGCGGCGTTCTTTAGTATGCATTTGTTCGTAAAAGAGGTTCCTGAGATAGTAAGTAAACTGAAATGATCTTTCAACCTCATCATCGCCAACCAGGCCTCCCCCAATCCGTCTGTTACGGTAAATATCTTGACCAGTGTAAACGTCATTGAAATTAATCACAGCCTCTCTGAGTGGTTTGATGGAGTAATAATACTGTAACAAGGAATTAAGATAACATGTGTTACCAATGTTGTTCAACCCAACTGGCCACTGTCGGGCAGGAAGAGCACTATGGTCGATAAGTCCAGTTCTTAAGAAGGAGTCGATAAGCTTACTGTTCTTGGCCTCACCCACAACTCTCAAAGCCTTTCTAGCTCTCATAGATTTTCTCCCACCCATTTGGAAGATCTCAATAGCTTGCATTTCACTTGCAGTTTCCTCCATTCCAAGATTATGGCAAGCTTCTTTGAAGGACATTTCCTCCACACAGTCCGGGTACTCACTTTCAACCTGATTCAAAAGCAAGAAACTCTCACGATTAGTGGCGATTGATATTAATGCACGAACAAGAGCACCTTCTTCTCTAGGATCGTCCAGTTTTTTCATAAGGAACGCAGTCTGGATGATATCATCATCAACTTCTGGATCAACTCCAAGAAGACTATATGACTCGCTCAACTCCAAAGGCTCGTACTTTAAGAATCTCTCAATATTACCGCTTTTCTTATAAGATCCGATAATTTTCAGTGCATTTCTCAGATAGTCATCCATTGGATGTTGTGCCGATTCAGTTTTGTACATAGAAATGAGCAAGTCATCGGTAATAAGATCCGCTTGCGTAGGATCAATACCTAGTGTTTGGAAAGCACGGTTGATCTCTCTTTCTCCAAACATATTTGAGGACTTCAGCTTTGCAACAAATTGTGAAAGCTTGAAATTTCCCTGCCTGTTACTTATGTCACATATAGCATCGTAGTAACGAGGTGTATTGTTCGGGTCTGAAGTGACCATCTTATGAAAGCAATTGATAATGAGGTCGTCGCTGTAAAATGGATATGAAGATAGTGCTATGAAACACTCGTCTTTTGCAAAGGCATGATGGAGCCTGGAAGCATGATCTGCCAATTCAATGAAGATAATATCTTTGCGAGTTGAGAATGAAATGTTAGAGAACGGGCTTGGTGCACCAGCAGAGTATGCCTTAGTTCCAAGGAACATCACTTCCAACTTCATTCTGATGAAAGATTCTCTCATCAAGCAATGTGATCTGTCGTCTGCATTGAACATTGGAGGTGGATAAAATTCACCATCTTGAAGCTTGAAATGCAATTTGCGTGTGAGAATAGCAGAGTTTGTATGAGAAACCAAAGATTTATGAGAGGCATTGATAGTCTTAACATCACCATCTCCTGTTGCTACCAATGCACCTTTCATAACACGATAGAGAGTATTCAAGCACGTGGCTGGCGAAGGAATCTGCTCAGGAAGATCTGGGTGTATCTGACGTGCTTTTATATACCTTACTTGGATTGGACCGATTTCGTAATCATGGAGATCATTATGATCAAACTCAGGCTCAGAAATCTCAATGTGAACAACCTTATGGGTTAATGAACAAACGTAGGAAGCAGAATCTAGCAACTTTGGAGCGCATGTTTTGAGGTCATCATGGTCATCATCCCTTACCGTTGTTGCTCGAGTCAAATCAACTTTATCATCATCGCTAAGGTCACATAAGTGAAACTCATTTTTGGATACGCTTTTCTCATCGTCTGTCTTTGTTTTTATTGCAAGCCTCACATGATAAACTTTACTTTTGGAGAAAGTGGACTCAGAATTTGAAAAGAGAATACCTCTGATCACAGAAACCTTATCCTTGGAGTTAATTAAAGAGTCGTAATGTTCACTTGGGGCATTGAATATCGTTCCCGCTGGATTCAAGATATAGAGATCATATGGATTGTAGCTGAAAGAAGAGAGTTCCTTCGCATACTTCAAACAGGGCACCTTGAGGATACCACCAGACAAGCCTTCACTTGCTTGCGGGTCTCTGAGAAACAAGAGGTCAGCAACAATATCATCAACCAATCTATTAGAAGTTTTGAAGATGTGGCGCTCGAGCCCTTCGTACTCTTCTTCATCCTCATCATCAGCCTCCATCATTTCATCGGAATCACTTTCGCTGAACTCATTGTCCTCCTGGATAACTTCAGGTTCGGGTGATGCGTTAGTGTCCTCCTGCTCTCCCGCAGGCGCCGTAGGCATGGCTGGATCTTTTGAGGCCGCGAGCACACCTCTTTCATCAGCTGCCGGCAAGTCATCGTCATCAAGAAGGACCATTTCAAACTGCAGCAAAATTGGAGCGAAGCGCCAGTGTAGATCTTACTGTGTCGTTGGTGCTGTCGGCGCTCTGTGGCAACGTCGTAGGGTTTGTTTATTGGAACCTGGTCGGTTCAATGCGCGCGTCAAATTGTTGAACGTTCGGTAAAACCCAATATTTATCAGCAATCAGTTCTCCTTTGATACTCCTATCAGGAGAAAAAATAGGTCCTTTGTCCGGCGCAGTCACTTTAAAAGGGGGAATATCACTGTGGGGAGAGACACCGCCTCCGGATGGCCCCAGCGATTTGTCCTGGCGTGTGAGGTGGTGCCCCGTGCAAATTTCAACGGTAGGAGCACGCATGGACATGAGCAGAACGCGCACCCTCTCTATTGAACGATGAGCTTTCCACCTGGGCAAAAACACACGCTCAGTTTAGCACGGCCTTTAGGGAAAGGACTAGGACTTGTGTGCTTCTTGTTCTCCAAAGTTTGAACCAAGGAGTGCTATGAGTGTGTCATCGTGGTTTAGCGGCCCGTCAGGAGGAAGCAGGGACAAAGGGGCAGAAGAGAGTGAAGAATCACCAATACAGCCCTCGGAACCAGCTCCAACTTCAACTGCAGCCCCAGTGTCGACGCCCAGGACTGCTCCTCCTTCTATTGACTTCAAGACTATCAACACAGAAGATGGCATACATGGGATGGCCTCAAATCTCTTTGAGCAGGTGGTCGTCGGGAACCCATACTTTGCTGCTGGTGGAGGCTTAATGCTCTTGGGTACTGGTTTGGCGCTTGCAAGGCAAGGTGTAGTGCGTGCTTCTAACCTTGTGTACCGTCAGCTACTTGTTGATTTAGAGATACCATCGAAGGACAAGTCCTACATGTGGTTCTTGGAATGGATGTCTCAATACAAGAACCGCAGCTCAAGACATTTGAGTGTGGAGACAAATTTCATTCAACATGATAATGGTGCAGTATCGACGAAGTTCTCCTTGGTTCCGGGTCCCGGAAACCACTTGATAAGATACAAAGGTGCTTTCATGCTAATCAAAAGAGAAAGGTCTGGGAAATTGCTTGATATGACGAGTGGTACTCCGTTTGAAACTGTGACTTTGACCACATTGTACAGAGACCGTGGATTGTTCAATGATTTATTATCCGAGGCTAAGACATTGGCGCTCAGAGCACAGGAAGGAAAGACTGTTATTTACACGTCATGGGGTCCAGAGTGGAGACCGTTTGGTCAACCGAAGAAGAAGAGAACGGTAGGATCGGTGATCTTGGATCATGGTGTCAAGGAATCGATATTGGAGGACGTTAAAGATTTCTTGAAGAGTGGGAAGTGGTATTTTGACAGAGGTATCCCTTACAGGCGCGGGTATTTGTTGTATGGACCGCCGGGAAGTGGTAAGACCAGTTTTATCCAAGCTTTGGCGGGTGAATTGGACTACAACATTTGCATTCTGAACTTGAGTGAGGCCAATTTGACTGATGACCGATTAAACCATTTGATGAATCACATTCCAGAGAGAAGTTTACTTTTATTGGAAGATATTGACGCTGCATTCAACATGCGTGACCAAACCGATGCCTCTGGATACAAGTCTGGCGTTACATTCAGTGGATTACTTAACGCCCTGGATGGAGTAGCATCCTCTGAAGAGACCATCACTTTCATGACAACTAATCACCCCGAAAAGCTGGATCCTGCCATCCTGAGACCAGGAAGAGTAGATTATAGAGTACTGGTTGGAGACGCTACTCCATATCAGATTGAGCAGATGTTCTTGAGATTTTATGAGAACGAAACCGAGAAGGCAAGTGAGTTTGTTAAGAGAGCAGCTGATCTGAATGTTCCAATTTCAACAGCCCAACTTCAAGGCCTATTCGTCTATAACAAAAATGACCCTGACTCGGCTCTTGAGATGGTGGAAACCTTGAAGACACCAAACCACGTGTTCTAGTGCCCTTATCTGTTCTGGCCTTCTTGTACATAAAACATCAAAAACAGAACCGCGCAACTTTAACGAATGCTTTCTCGTTTAGTCAGCCCCGATACTTCTTCAGTAGACTCTTCTTCACTTGCTTGATATGGCTGGTTAAAATCTCCTTGGAGCCATCCTTCTTGGCCAGTTGGCCTGCTTCGAAGATTAACTCTTTAAGAAACATGGTGTAGTCTAGTGTTACCTGTCAGATTTTGAGTTAGTAGGGTGAGGGCAGGTCTCAAAGGCAAAAGGACATACCAGAATGTCCGTAGAATCACTAGCAATTCTTTTAGACGTTCTCTGCCTGAGCTGGGCTTTGACCAACGCTCGTGGTACAGGCGCCATGGTGTCTGGTGTTGTCGTGCCGTTATCCTGGCTGCAAGCTCAATTACAAAGACAAATGTAAACAGAAACCGTGGCGCTTACAAGATACACTCAGTCGCCTAGTCGCGCAATCTCCAAATGGCAAATGGTATATTTGCCGATTGCCATTTTGCGAATTTCAGGAAAATGCGAAATCCTTTTGTGAGACGCTGTAAAAACTAAAAGGTTTATCCGGTCGGTAGGGTCCGGGAGAACTCTCGCTCCGGAACAACCTGATCGTCGGTGGTATAACCGCTGGAGACATATCGCCCCAATTTAGACCATAGAAGCAGCAGTTAGCCCTTACCCAAGGCCTTCAGAGGGCGATGCCAGGAAATGAGCACATGGCTATTAGAAGCAGCACAAAATCGGTTATATGACAAGCCACATAGTTCTAGGCGGCAAGCAACTGCCATCTCGAAATTGTGGAGAGCAGATAAAAAGCTGCTTTTCAGGGACGTGACTCCCGGGACGGAGTAGTGGTGGGGGTGCGCATGCCGCTGGAAAGACACCATCGCAGTATGCGGATTCGTAGAGGCCACAAGGGGCCGTATGTTCTAGCATTATTGAGATGAGACCCGCGAGAGCTGAGACCCGCGAAAGCGTGAGGCCCACCATAGGGCCGGAGCTCTCAAGAAGATCTCGCCACTTGGTCAAAGTCCACAGTTCCGGTCTTGCCTTCCGTCCAGGGATTGCCGCAACTGTTTACAAGTGCGGAGGTGCAGCGATTTAAGTGGGCAATGCGCTTTCCAAGCCGGAACTCTCCTGCTGCATCATGGAAAATCTTCCGGTTTTCTGATCGAGAGAAAGCAAAAAAGGAGAATACACGCCCACTCTCCAAGCCCACATACCTACACCCCACACCGAACTACACACATAATACAGAGCCTCTAATACCGAAAAGAAGCTCGGAGACGACATCTCATAAGGGAGCTCGGCTACACACACTTTACCAACACTTCTATAACTAGCCGCCCTGCTTTGCCCCCGCTTACTCACGGCTCTAATTTCCCGGTTCACCACCAGCAAACGCATCCAAGCACCACTCAGCTCACACAAAGAAGACCTTCACAGACGTGGGAAAAGCCCTAACTCCACTTAGATAGAGCCTCACCATGTTTGTGTCGCCATATTTATCCTCTGCGAATTCGCAAACACCAAAGGAGTACACCAACAGGGCTAGAGACGAAATTGCCAAAAAGCTCAACCTATCACCGGCCACCAACTCGACTACAAAACTCCGGCATGGTCCTTCGCCGCTCCAAAGAATTGCAAGCGTGGCATCTGATCTGTCACTCACAAAAACGAGCTCCAATGACTCGCTTGATACGATCCAAGAGTCTCCAACTGCCAATCCAGAGCCAACTAAGAAGGTGAAGAACATATTTGGATCTCTCGGTAAGCTAAGGCGCAGAACATCGAGCTCATCCATGAATGCCCCTTCACAAGAGTCGATTCTTCGACACGAGAAGGGGGTGCATGATATCGACCCTGATGATGTGGAAATGACTGATGAGGATTCCGTTTCTATAGCACCTTCCGCAATGTCATCCGCCGCCTCTATTAGCCAGTTACAGCCTCTTCATCCTGTGCCTTCCATCGGTTCAGTGTCTACTGCTGCATCCAATTTGACAGCAAATACTACACAAACTAAGGCTACTGTGACGGATTCTTTATTCAGCACACAAAGCTCTCTAGGAACCACATTTACAAACTTATCAAACTATCCTATTCCTGCACCAGCATCATACCATGAGGTCGGTGGCTCAAAGGTTTCACCAACACTCCTTACCTTGCAAGAGGCTCTTCCAAAAAGATTCGATGACATGTATGCACCAGAGTTGCTTGCTGACCCAAATCTTTTGATTGATGGGCGCCCAATGTTTACCAAAAGGGCACTCTTAGATTGGGAGCTAAACGACATTCGTTCTTTGCTAATCATTGAGAAGCTTTTACCAGAATGGAACGAGCAGTTGCCAGTTATTTACAGCCCTCAGGGATTCAAATTTGAATATTTTCCTTTGGATGCTGATGATCAATATATTGTCAAGACCTTGGTTGAGAGCGATATTTACAAAGAAGCAAATCTCGATATGGCATTCCGTATCCAGACTGCAAAGTACACATTACACGCTGCAAGATCAAGACATGCTCAGATTTTGAAAGGATGTGGCCTTCCCTTGATATATAACAACATATTGTCTAAACCGGAATGGAGAAACGTCATTGAAAACTTTTTGTTAAATCTTGCCGTTGAGGCTCAATGTCGTGCTGATTTCAAGAAGGCATGCAGTGAGCTGAAGAGAGCAAAGAAACAAGGGGCTCTGGCTTCGGGAGCATTGTCGCCTGCCCCAACACCAGCACCGAAATTGAATACGAAGGGCTCTCTCTTGAGAAAGGCTATCTTGAACGATGTTAGTCAATCCACAAGTCCTATTACTCCCTCACACACTAAGCTAACCAAGGAGGAAAAGGCCCAGCTCTGGATGGATGTCCAATCCAAAGTCTATAAAAGAATTGGTCTTGACTGGACTCCTGATAGCATCACTCACTGATAAAGTCCGCTTAATCCACATTTGTACACTTTTGTCGCGTTGAACGTGGCCTTCCAAATTTTCACTTTTCTATTATTGTCTATGTTCATTTTGATTTTTCTGCTTTTTGATTTTTTCTGTTTCATGGAGTATTTTTTGTTTTGATTTACGGCTTTTGGAGTTCAATTTTATTTATTGGGAGTTTATACAAGTTGGCGTTAGATTTCGATAAGTAGAGCTCTCTCAATGTGTCCCTTCTGGTGTTTGGGTGACCCGTAGCGTAGTTTCAATGGATCGCTCGTGATCGCGATGGCAAAAAAAGTTACTTCGGGCGCTACATCTTGTGAGTGGCCGTCAAGGTAGAGGAACATCAGCTAAAACACACCATACAGCCCGCATTTGAGTCATGTCTGAAGGGAGAGAGTCATCTGATGCCGCAGAGCTTCTTTCTTCGCTCTCTATAAAGACTGCACAGAAAGAGGAGGATGCTTCTAAGGCCCCACCCGCTGCAGAGGAGAAGCTGAAGAAGGAGCCAGAAGTTGAAGAACAAGCCTCTGAGACAGAGAAGGTTGAAGAACCAGAAACAAACCTTATCAAGTCCACATATGAGGTTAAGGTCAAGCTAGCTGATTTACAGGCCGACCCAAACTCCCCGTTGTACTCTATCAAGTCCTTTGAAGATCTTGGTTTGGCACCAGAGCTTCTTAAAGGTTTGTATGCCATGAAGTATCAGAAACCGTCTAAGATTCAAGAAAAGGCGCTTCCACTTCTTCTGAGCAACCCTCCAAGAAATATGATTGGTCAATCGCAATCTGGTACAGGTAAAACCGCCGCCTTTTCTTTGACTATGCTTTCCAGAGTTGACACATCCATCAATGCTGTCCAAGCGATCTGTTTGTCCCCAGCTAGAGAATTGGCAAGACAGACGATGGATGTTGTTCAAACAATGGGTAAATACATCAATGTAACAACGCAGCTGGTTATTCCAAATGCATTTGAAAAGGGTGCTAAAGTGAACGCACACGTTCTTGTTGGTACTCCAGGTTCTCTTTTGGATTTGCTTCGTCGTAAGCAAGTTGATGTCTCGCAAGTTAAGGTGTTTGTGTTAGACGAGGCTGATAACATGCTCGATCAGCAGGGCCTTGGTGACCAGTGCGTCAGAGTTAAGAAGTTCCTTCCAAAGACTACACAGCTAGTGATTTTCTCAGCCACGTTCCCAGATGAGGTCTCCAAATACGCGGAGAAATTCGTCCCAAATGCCAACAGACTGTCTTTGAAGCACGAGGAATTGAATGTCGATGCAATCAAACAGCTTTATATGGACTGTGACTCTGAGCAGCACAAATACGAAGTTTTGAAAGAGCTTTACGGACTGCTCACTATTGGCTCTTCGATCATCTTCGTTGCCAGAAAGGACACTGCAAACATTCTCTACAAGAAGCTGAAAGATGACGGTCACCAAGTGTCGATTTTGCACAGTGACTTAGAGACATCCGAGCGTGATAGATTGATTGATGATTTCAGAGAAGGCCGCTCCAAGGTTCTTATTACAACGAATGTGCTGTCCAGAGGTATTGATATCCCAAGTGTGTCAATGGTGGTGAACTACGACATGCCAACAGATAAACAGGGGAAGCCGGACCCATCCACATATCTTCATAGAATTGGAAGAACAGGTAGATTTGGAAGAGTTGGTGTGGCTGTCTCCTTTGTGCACGACAAGAAGTCTTACCAGCAATTAATGGCCATCAGATCTTACTTCGGAGACATTGAGATGACTAGAGTCCCTACTGATGACTGGGAGGAAGTTGAAAAAATCGTGAAGAAAGCACTGAAGTAGATCATTGAATCAAAAGGAAAACATTACTCCTATGGGTATATGACGAAAATGAAGAAGAGTAGATATCCGTAGTCATTTGGCTGGAATGTGGAAGGGTCCTCGCCTGTGACCGTGCAAAAATGACAGACCAATAATAGAAAAAAAAAACAAAGCGGTTATGCGCTTCAAACGGGTCCCTCCGAAATTGCCACTCTGTGAACGCAACAAACAAACCCTTCTACAATGGCTGACTCCTCTAAGATTGTTAACGTTATTATTGGTATGTGCATTGCATGCTCTTCATCCCTGTTTTTGCGCCGCCAAAATTGGGTATGCTCAGGGCTGGCCGGACATTGGGAAGTGCCCCGCCCCCCCCTCTCTTGGTGATTAAAAACACCATTAAAAACACCATGCTAACTTCTCCAAATAGCCGTTATTCTTCCTCCTCTTGCCGTCTACATTGTTAGAGGCACTGGAAGAGACTTACTTATCAACATTGTCCTTTGTGGTGAGTATTAATATTAGATAGTTTCTTATCATTCTTGTCTGCTTGATAAAACTAACATTCTTTGCAGTCTTCATCTGGTTCCCAGCCATCTTACACGCTCTCTACATCACACTATCTAGTTAGGTTGCCAATAGCACCGGATAGTGAATGTTTGTGCCCCATTGGTGCAATATCACTTGCTCCCCTTGGTGTATTGTTAAGTGCTGCCGCACTTTCGATATTCAAGGGGCGCTGTCTTATAACATGAATACTGTTTTACCCCTATTCTTTTATGTCTTTTTTCCTTGCTTGTGAGGGCGTTTTCTCCTCGTTTATACAACTCGGGCAATGCAACACTTTTTTTATATGATGATTGACGTCCATCTGTAGACCAACCACCTTTAAGGAATCCTACGTGGCTACACGTTGAGCAACTGTTTCAACGATGTGAAACAGTAGCTTAGTTTCAAACAAACGAGCACATATATGTACAGGGCATTATAAAATCGTGGAGCGGTGTTGACAAGGCGTAATCTTTTGCAAGTCAAATGTGTCCATGACTATGAACTTAGAGCCTGGTGCAGAAATGTTAGTAACCTGCCAAATAATCGATAGATATGAGTAAAAATCCCACTTACTGCGGAGCCATAGCCTCCATCAATGGACTGCTGATAAATGCAACACCGGCCTGTGTTCGACGTTGTTAGCGTGTACTTTATGGTGAGTCTAGGAAGAAGTACATACAGTAAAGAAGGCGATGTTGAGCAAGATTGGGAAACCTGGGTTGTTTGTGAGCTGCTCCCAGTAAGAAGGTGTCTTCTTTGGGGCGGAGGATGGTCTCTGTGCGTGAAGGGCGTTCATTTTATCTGGTCTTGAGAGTGCTTTGTTGAAACTGCTGACTTTGGTGCTTGCCGTTTAGTAGAATCGTTGACGCTTTTTCCAGTTGGTCCGGTAAAGCAAGAAAAAAACCATAATGTGGTACGGCCACATTGGGAACATGCAGTCAATGACTTATTTATCCCTGTCTTCAACACATAGTATTTCACTACTTTGGTGATATAAACGTTATAACTAATTGTATAATATATAAGCACTATTAATTGTTAGCGAATATCGAAAATGTACCAACCAAATTATCGGCGCAGCGGCCCACTGGCCCCGTGAGAATTTCTCTCCCTCCCTATAATAACGAACCAGCCCATGACCTTTGAACAACCACAATCCAACCACAATAACCAGCATTGTTTCTTGTATGAGGTGTATAACAGGCAATAACCGATCAAACCAAATTAGCCAAAAAATAACAAATATCTCATAAAACTCAAAAATTAAAACAGGGAAAATTAGCAAAATATATAGAAAAAAGGATATCAATCATACTCAGTCGCATATCCTTCACAAGCATATTGTATAGATCTTTTTGTTGATGCTATGCACTTCCTTTGGATTAAGAAGCACCAGCATCATATAGAACCTTCTGGTTGTACAAGTGTTTCTTTCCAAGAGACTTGATCTGTGTTCCCAGCCGTGTAGCAGAAATTCTCTGAACTTTGAAAGTCTGCATGCTGTCTCTGACCCAGGTCAAACGTTCTCCTGCACGAAGGATATGGATTACATATGACAAAAAGTCATAGAGGATTAACAGAAGAATCGGGATCATGATGGCAGCGCAAAGAAAGACCTAGAGAGAGAGGATGTTAGTACCCAATGACAGGTGATAGCAAAGGTGACCCCGTGACGTACGGAAAGGTAGCGGACGACGGTTACAGACGTCCTAAGCACCGCAACTGAGGCTGATAGCATGATGTGAGCACTGGCCTGAATGTCCATCCTCTAACCAGAGAGACCAGTCTAGAGGGCGGTTGTGTGTGGGTGACTCCTTTGAAGTGCACCAGATGGAGTAAAGGAACCTCTGCAATGCTGCCCTCGTAATATTCTCAGACTACTGCGGTTTGCGCCACACAGCGAGCAGCCGATTCGGGATTCGTGGTTGCTCGAACTTTTTTTTTTCGTTCTTCTTCACCGCCATTCCCATGTGACAGTGACAGTGGAGTTGGCACTAAATAATCTGCGGTGATTCTCCGGAGAGCTAATTGATCATTATAGGTCGAATGGATAGGTGAATTCTCTCTATCTCTTACGTTTTCAAGCTTGGCGGATGGGTCCATGAAGAGGGCGGATACCATTGCAGGTATTGGACCGACATATTTATCAGGGTTTACGGACCGTGATTGATCGTTCTTTTCGATTGCTTTCACTGCCCTTTAGCCAATTCTTCCGTATCTGTGATTCACAGACACAGACAGATCTAATCCGTTTCTTTGAAAGCATCGACTTGAACTTTCAGAAACCGGAGAGCGGCAAGGCCCTACACAACTCGTGAGTACACATAACATGCACATATGTTGTACATTGCTTGAGCGTACTGTACTGACAGGCCATCAAATGATGCTATATATCTACCAATACTTATCTACATTATCTGAGAATTTTCAAGGGAAGAGAAACAGATTTTCACTGATATTTGGTCCTGTCCTTCTTGTTCTTTTGTACTCGACATTTGCATATCGTTCTAGGCTTAATACTAACCCGAATACACAGATTTTCACCAAATTACACCATGTAGTACTCAAATATGGACCACCCGCATAGCCAGCTGTATACTAAGGTTTATTCTGTACTCTTCAATTGAAGAACGACTTAGCAAAAAAAATAGATTGGAATATAATGATAACCGTGAGGTTCGAACTCACGCCTCCGAAGAGACCAGGACCTTAACCTGGCGCCTTAGACCACTCGGCCAGGTTACCAATTTTCCGATAATTATATTCCTTCATTCCAATGAGATCATAAGTCTGTCAGAACGCCGGTTCATTCAATAAAACTAGACTGACGGACTGTACAGGAGATTCAAGAAGGTTTAACAATTATTCTACGAGTCTAGAGCAGCTGATGAAGACTACAGGTCTACCTGTTGTTTTACCTTGTTCCCCCAGCTAGCTTATCATAAGCAAGCCACAAAACAATCTACACTATAATTAATGTACTGACTATTCCTGATATCCTTGAACCAAAAATACAAACAATCATGCTGGTCAAAGAAAAGAGAACTGACTTTATATGCTACTACACAGTCTACTACTAAACCTCGTAGAATAAAATGGATTGTTATTTGACAGCAAATGTGCTTATGCAGTCATTTGAAAAGTTTAGCAAGGGAGACCTGACCCTCATCGTTTTTGTTGAGAACCTTTGCCACTGCGAGCTCAAAATCCTCCTGGGTAACATGGATTCTTCTCTCTCTCAACGCATACATACCAGCTTCTGTACACACACCTTTGACATCAGCACCAGAGCAGCCATTCATCTTCTCCGCAATCTTTCGCAAATTAATTCCTCTTGTCAAATTCATCGCTCTTGAGTGAATTCTTAAAATCTCCGTTCTAGCAGCAACAGTAGGTGCAGGGAACTCAATCTTTCTGTCAATTCTTCCAGGTCTTAGAAGTGCTGGGTCAAGAATATCCAATCTATTCGTAGCCATGATGATCTTAATGTCCTTTGAGTTTTCGAAACCATCCAATTGGTTCAACAATTCCAACATAGTTCTTTGGACTTCAGAGTCACCACCGCTTGAACCCTCAACACGAGAGCTTCCAATGGAGTCAATTTCATCCATAAATATGATAGATGGTGCATGTTCTCTGGCCATAACAAAAAGTTCTCTCACCATTCTGGAACCTTCACCGATGTATTTCTGGACCAACTCCGAACCTGAAACTCTAATGAATTTACATTCTGTATGATGTGCAACAGCTCTAGCCAGTAATGTTTTACCAGTACCAGGTGGTCCATAAAGAATGACACCTTTTGGTTGGGCAATACCCAAACTTTCAAATAGCTCGGGATGTTTGACTGGAAGCTCAATCACTTCTTTGATTTCTTTGATTTGTTTAGTAAGTCCACCGACCATATCATACGTGGAATCAGGCACCTTCTCCACCATCATTAAACTAACAAGAGGATCAACTTTATTAGGAAGGATCTTGTGGAGGTTGTAATTATCAGATTTGAGGCAAACTCTGAGGGATGGCTTGATATCTTTTATGTCAATCTCAGGAGCCAATTCGACAATGTACTTACCCTCTGGGTGGATCTTCACTAGAACCTTCTTCTTACTGAGGGCCTTCACCACTTCTCCCACATAAGATCCTGGCTCCTGCAAAAGCTTCAATTCATCTTTCAGCTGTCTAACTTTGGAGTTGAGCGAGTTTCTTTGAGCCTCAAGACGGCGCAGGTTTTGTGTTTTTGCGTTGATTTGGATCTCTGTATCTTGGATACGTTGCTCAAAAAACTGGGTAACCATTCATGTTAGTACCGTGTCAAAGTACGGGGTTGTCCTTCCAGCCTCATTCCTCAATATTACTCACTGGCTTGATACCACCCTCATGTGCTACAGCTGCAGTCATCACGTGGTTGCTGTGTAATAAGATACTTGTGTCGTGTGGTGGGTGGCGTTGAAGATGGATCCCTCACCGCTTTTGTTTTCCTAGCACAAATTCGCGGCTGAGTTTTGGCAAGCTTAGGAGGGAGGGACACGCGACCCGAGAACCAATAAGAGAGGCACTGCAGCCTATCAAAAGCGTAGACACAGTGACTTAAGGCGATTACACCGTTGAATGTCGAATCAATGAAGCTCTCCCTGATAGCGCTCGCTGCGGGTATGATTCCTCTCGTTGTGGCGTACGATGAGCTGTGTCGGTGCCAGTGTGGACAGCAGTACACAATCACGACCCTTACCCCAGGCTCAACTTGCAGTACGTGCACCAAAGAGTATTGTGCTAGCCTGAAGGTTGACGCATGCCACGGATTCGAGGAGAGTGATATCCAGGTGTGGTGTTTCCATAGAGAGTCCATTAAAGATATGCTTATTGTCTATGGTTTCCTGCTGCTCACTACCGGACTACTTCTCTATTCGCTCTTTGGGCACCACATTCGTGGAGTCGGTGTTTGATATATATGTTTTGGATTCATACTAATGAGAAATGAGAGAATTCCTAAGCAGACCTCCCCACTAGATTGGAACTTGGTGGATGTCCATTTTAACATCAACATACCCATGTTTATATTAGAGAGGCACTTTTATGACATTCTGTAATTTACGCTGCGGGTTGTCCTGCGTAAAGCCCATGTTTAACCGAAATATCATAGAGAATGAGATCAGGGCCCCTTTGAGGTGAAGATCTACCCTGCGTAATTCTCAGGACGACACTCCAATGGCACTTTTTTTTTCCGTGCTGCGCGCATCGTGAAAAAAATCGCCGCCGACAGAAACGAGACTTGAAGCTCCATAAAGCCCCCCCTGTTTCTCCACCTGCACCGACCACCAGGGACAAATCGGGCACAGAACTTGTTCTTGCCTTTCATTTTATTCCCCTTAACTCAACACCCACGGCACTGTCTGTTTGCTCCCCTTTGCTCCGTCTGTTAAGCCTCGTCTGTCTCGCAACTGACGCGCTTAAGGAAGTGACTTTTGAGAAGACAAAGCACCAGTAAGGGAATTCCTACGGATCGCGTTCAAAGAAAGAAGTCTAAGCTCTGTCAAAGACCTCTTCATTGTTCTTTGTTTGCTTCCAGAGTTACACGGCACTTCGGCAAGCGCTGACTTCGTAAAGAACTACGCATTGCTAGACTCGATCATGTCGCCAACTAATCAAACACCAGTTGCTGGTTCCAACACCAACACCAACACCAACACACCTGCACCAGCTTCACAGCCCCAGCAGAGTAGTGCACCATCTCCAGCCCCATCCTCCAATACAAACGCTGGTTCCAACTCAAACTACCACAGAAAGCCTCGTGCCCAGCACCAAGGTGGTTTCTACAACCCTGCCTATGTCCAGCAGGATCAGTATTACCCAAGCCACTACCAAGGAGCCTACTATGGCCAGCCATACTATATAGCTCAGCCATACTCCGCTGGTGGTGCATACAGAGCCCAAGATTTCTCTTTGCAACAGCAGCACCACCCTATAAACCTCACTACCCAGACAGGTGAGAAGGTCGAGATTAACCACTTGAATCACACTCCAAAGACCGCTCATGCAGCTATTAACAGATCTACTGCAACCACTCCAAAGGCACCTGCCGCCCAGCTTGGTCATCAGAGAACACCAAGCATCAATTCACCTTCACCTGCTGTCCCTACTGCTGAAGATGAGACGAAGAAGGCATTGAGAGAGAACTTCAAGAAACTTGTTGCAGAGAGAGCTGCTCAGCGTGAAAAGGAGAAGGCTAAGGCTGAAGGTGTAACATCATCGGAAAAAGCTAAGGCTGAAGGTACAGCATCTCCAGATGCCACCCCAGCACCAGGGGAGACAAAACAGACAAGTGAACCGGCACCACAACCTACTGAAGAAACGGTTGTTTCTGAGACAAAAGAAGCATCAGTTCCTCCTGTAGCTGAAAAGGAAGCCATTCTTAAGTCATTTAAGGAGAGTATCGTTGCCAAGGCTGAGAAAAAGACTGACGAGCCTGAAGAAGGCCCTGCTCCAACTGCGGTGACTACCGAAGAACCTGAAGAAAAGTTCGAAGAAAAGTCCGAAGAAAAGTCTGAAGAAAAGTCTGAAGAAAAGTCTGAAGAAAAGTCTGAAGAAAAGTCTGAAGAAAAATCTGAAGAAAAGCCTGAAGGAAAGCCTGAAGATGAATCGGTTGGCGAGTATACTAAGGAGGAGCCTGAAGAGACTGAACAGAAAACAGACACCACAGAAACTTCTATCAAGGATAACGAAGCAGAAGTTATTAAAGAGGTTACTGATGGTGAAAAGGTTTCCGTTGAGAAGGAGGATGAGATCAGAGAAGAGAAACCTGAGGTTACCACTGAGATTGCAGAGTCAAATGAATTTACTATCTCCAAATTTTTGAAGAACCTCGACAAAGCTGCTCCAGTTGATGATCCATTCACATTCGCATACCCAGAGGGGCACCCACGTCCTGCTGAGTCTTTGAAGAACGCTGGGCCAAAGTACAGATATGATCCAGTTTTCCTCCTTTCTTTCAGAGAAAAGTGCTCCTTCCCAACTGATGAAGAGTTCAAGGACAAGATCAAATTTATTTCTCTTTCTACGCGTGGCGATAGACAGTCTTCAAGAGGGGGCTTTAAATTCGGCCAAGGAAGCGGAATTTCTGGCTCCCCGGGCTTCTCCAAGTCATCTTCCAACTTGAGAAACAAGTTCGATTTAAACTCTAGATCCAACTCTAGAACTAACTCCAAGAGAAGAGGTGGTTCTGGTAGAGGAGGGGACAGAAAGTCCAACAGAAACAGAGACCGTGGAGACGATAGAGAAAGAGAACCGGAAGTGCCAGCTGAGCCAGTCAAGCCATTAGAGAAGTCCGAGCACAGATGGGTTCCAAAATCTAGGGCTAACAAGCCTTCTTCTGAGGAGAAGAAGCTTGCTCCTGATGGTGTTACTGTCCTCTTAAGCGAGGATGATGTCAACAGAAAAGTTAAATCTCTTTTGAATAAGTTAACTTTGGAATACTTCGAAGACATTACCGATGATATCATCACTATTGCCAACCAGTCTAAGTGGGAAGAAAATGCCGAGACTCTGCAGCTTGTTTTGAATGCCACATTTGATAAAGCTACCGATGAGCCACACTGGTCTAATATGTATGCTCAGTTCTGTGCAAAAATGTGCAAGGTGATGAGCGATGAAGTCAAGCACGTCGGAATCTTGGACAGAGATGGTAACCCTCTTGCGGGTGGTGCTCTTGTCCGTAGATTGCTGTTAGCCAAGTGCCAGCTTGAATACGAGAAGGGCTGGTCTGATAAACTCCCAACTAATGAGGATGGTTCTCCTCTTGAGGCTGAGATGATGACTGATGAATACTACAAGGCTGCTGCTGCTAAAAGAAGAGGTTTGGGTCTTGTCAGATTTATCGGTCACCTTTACGTTTTGGGTCTTCTTTCTGAAAAGATCATCTTTATTTGTTTAGCCAAGTTGACGGAGAATGTCACTGATCCATCTGAAGACACTGTCGAGAATTTCATTCAGTTGCTCAGGACCGTTGGTCAGAAGCTGGATGAGTCACAAGATGATGGCACCAAGAGCAAGTTCCAGTTCATCTTCCAAAAGGTGACAGCCATGTCCAACGCTAAGGTCCCATCCAGATTGCAGTTCTCTTTGATGGATCTTGTGGATCTTAGAAGGGCCCGCTGGAGAGGTGGTGAGGCTGATAAGGGACCAAAGACAATTTCGGAGATCCATGCTGAAGAGGAGGAAAAGAGAAAACATGCAGAGGAACAGAAGGCCAATGACCGCAGAAGACAAAATAAGAACGAATCTAGATCCAATTCTTCCAGAAACGCTAATTGGGGAAACAGTCGTTCTGATGCCAATAGCCGTGTTTCCGATTCTGACTTCAAAAGAGTTGGTCAGGTCAGCACACCTTCTTCATCGTCCAGTCTTGGCCCAATGAACAACTTCAGCAAGAGCAGATCTTTGAGAAAGCCAACAACACCATCTGCGCCAAGCAGCACACCAACTCCAGCCGAGTCAAGACAAAACTCAAATAGACCGCAGAACAGCTTTGCTGCTCTTTTGGGTGATGATGAGGATACAGCAGAAGCTGTTCCAGAACCAGAGCCAGAACATGAGGCAGAAAAGGAGACTGAAAACGCTGAGGTGGAAGAAGCTACTGAGTAATGAGAAAGATAATGTCATTTATCATCGTATAATCGGGCCATGGGCACTAAAATATAGATTATTCGAGTTCAAAACGGCCTCTTCAAGTAGATTTTCGATCTCATTCGCAAGATGCTGATAGGAGCTGAATCTCATCGTGTTTTGAGGAAGAATCCGGATTAGGTTCTAAGAGCTCCGTGCAGGGGGTAATGTAAGCGCCTGTAACAGTCTCGTGGTCTCTAGAATCACGAAATATATGCCATCCAGCTCTCAGGATGTTCCTCCTGCTGTGGAATCTGGTCAAAGATCTGGTCTTAGCAGTCGAATGTGGGATCAAATCTCCTATTATTGAAGGTAAATCCTTTGTTTCTGTTGCGTTTTCTGTTGCATTTACTGCAGTCTCAGCCTCTGAGGGAGAGATTGACGACTTCAAAGTTACTGACTGGAAGTCATCCGTGAGTAAGAGCAGGGAACCTGCATCCTCTTGCCAGAACAGAGAGTCAATAGTGTGATAAGGTGGTAGCTCGCCTGCGCCGCTGAGCGAGAGAAGCACTTCATGAAGCGACAACAAGAGCACAAGAGCTATCGACAATATGACTGACAGCCCTTTCTCAAAAGTGCTGGATATTGTAGTGGCTACTCCACGGAGATGGAAGGTGATCAAGATGGCGAGGGCGTTGATGAAACGTGCGAGTTTGAGTGCATGTTCGGCTGTGTGTCTGAAAGGCCCATGCAAGCTATCCGTGGTTGGTGGCATTGCACACGCTGATAAAGCGGTAAATGTTCGATGAAGCTTGTATATTAGAATACAGTTATTTAAATCCGTATCAGTTTGCTACATAGATCAAAAATGGGACAGAATCAATGGCAGCCGGGAGGTATTTGACACAAAAGCTGGTAGGAAAGTTGAGCGAGCATCGTGCCGGAAAAATGGCGCGGATAAAGTAGAAACGTGAATACAAACGGTGGGCAAACAGGACGTGTGAAAGAGGCAGATTTTACGAAACAAATGGCAACATTATTTGTCACGACTGGTGCTACTGTTGCTTTCACTGAACTGATAAATCTCATTCTGGAAAGAGAGGTGCTCGATGCGCTCCACGAGATTGGTTACCGCAAAATGGTCCTTCAATATGGGACCAAAGATGAGGGGCGTCTGACGTATACGCAGCGTCTTCAAGAACTGCAAGATTATCATGGTGTAAAAATTGAAGGAATCCCATTTACCGATGACATTAATTCGCTGATATCTGAATCAGATCTTGTAATATCGCACGCTGGCACGGGCTCAATCCTTGACACCCTTCGGCTGAACAAGAAGCTCATTGTGGTGGTCAACGACAAGCTTATGGACAATCACCAAGCAGAAGTTGCAGATGAATTGGAATCATATGGCTACTTACTTAAGACAAGTCCTTCGCTTAAAGGTCTGCTAAGAAGGGTTGAAGAATCACGCAAGTTCGAGAGTAAGAAATTGCCTTCGCCAAATGACTACATAATTGAACAAATACTACAGGGGCTTTGATAGCCATCCCAGTCAAGTACCACGTCTCAATCATACCTATTCAGTGGTGAACTTATTCATGATATCTCTGTAGTCATTTACGCACTTCGATAATGACACTTTGGTTGGCTCTTTTAGGTGATGTTCCTGGATGTCCTCGCTAAAAGGATCGTAATCTTGAGCCAATAAACCACTTGGAAGGGTGCTACAAAATACTGGCTTCTCTTCCAATGTATCTGAAGTCTGGCTCTTTGTTTGCTCAGGCCTGATGTTCAGAGTATTCTCGAATTCAAATGATAATGGGTAGCTTGTGTCGAAATGAAGAGAAAAAGAAGATTGTGAAGATTGTGAAGATTGTGAAGAAGGCGATTGAACTTGTTTATCTAGTCCGGGACTCAGAACCTGGGGATAGTGTCTTGGTTGAATAAAGTTATCTCTCAGGCTAGTTAGGAACTCTTCCTTGACTTTGACTTTTCTTGACTTGAATCTATTCTGGGCGAGTGAATCTGGGAACATATTTCTCACCTTCATATACTTAGTGAACAAATCCGACCTTTTTGAGAAGAATGCATGCATTCTCAATGCGTAATTTGCATAGTAGGTTTCTTCAGAATTTAATCCGTCAAGAAGTGCTTCACTCGTGAATGGGTATATAGTTGTAGGCCCAATGAACCTGAACCTTAAAATAAATCTCGCTTCGGGGAATATGTTATCAAGAACACGAGCAATAGCATAGAAGAAGCATGAAAGGATCTTTAACGCACTCGAGCTGGCGCTGTCGATGGTAAAGATTTCACTTGGCATGATTTCGTTGAATCTGTGATAAATGGAGTATATAAGTTTTGCGGGATAAGCAGTGATACTCTTGGGGTCAAAATTGGATTCCAAAAGTTCAACTGATACATCATCTTCAAGGAAATCCAAAAGCTGTTCGTAATGGAAGATCAGCAAGTGATCCTCAGTTTTGTTGATAATCTCGCCCAAATCATTCAGCACTTCGAAAATCTCGTCGAGTATGCCACACTTGTAATTCGGAATAAACAAACTACCATGTGTAGCTGCAAACGTGCTTGCTGTAAATTGTGCAATTGGAGAAGAATCGCTCACTTTCTCATAAAGTTCTGTCAATGCTATAAGGGAGCCAGTCATGTAGTATCCCCTGATACTTGTTTGTGTCCACATATCTGAAGCCTGAAGACACAAAGTAGGCAAAGTCATCATACCGTATAATTCTGCAAACTTTCTTGGATCTGATTTCCCTTGGGCAGCCATTATTGCTAAAACACATTTCCTTACGAGTGCGATTGTCGTGCTTTTATGCCGAGTGGCGACCTTTTCAAGGTCTTGTATTCTCCGTTCAAACTCCTTGTCATGTTTATCAAAGGCCTCCAGTCGTTTCCTCATCTGCATAGATAGCCAAACGCCTGTCATTGTGAAATGGGAACTGAAAGCTGCATGGGGCTCTGCGAAAGATCCATTGATCATCTTGGTAAAGAACAATCGACCATGATAGGAAGAGGGCGTCTCGCCAAAATTCACAGTCTGTGACTCTAAAATTAGTAGCTGTGTGTGTTTGATGAGCCTGAACTTGACCGGTTGCTTCTCGCCGTCATATGGGGAACTAGATGCAGGGGAAGGGAAGGTCAACGAAGGGCTTGATACTGAGTTCACGGGCGTGGATAACAGCTTGGCCTTTAGAGCAAGAAACTCTTTCTTCTCATCTTCAGTGAAAGAGAGGTAACTGCATGGGATCTGGCGAGGTGTTAGTACATATGGCTCTTGGGGTAAGCGCATGTGGAAAAAAACACACCTTCACTTGACGGATACGGCAGTTCCTGCACTCAGGAAACTCCTCGTTGCACTTCATCCGTCTCTCTTTGCATTGGAGACATCCTGAAGTCGTTATGTTAGAGACAGCTATTCATGCTCATGAATACCAAAGACGTACCAAGTTTCGAGTTCTTATGTTTCCTCCTTTGCTTCTTCGCTTTTGAAGGGCCCTCAGGGGAGATTACGTTCGCCATCCTTGGGCTTTCTGACTCTGATCTGGGTCGGGAGCGAAAGATCGGATGTGCCGCTCGCTAGGAAGAGGACACAGATGTACGCAAGTCAAGCTGGATCTCTGAAACCGAGACGTTTGCTAAGGTACCCGCCAGGAAGAGCACCCTTTTGCGATGGTTGTGGGTTTGTGAAGACTCGTTAAAGGGTTGAAATCCGGCCTGCGTCCGCGAATGTCCTGACGCGCTCTTACTCATGCGGGCCTGCCTTGCTGGCTGTGGTGGTGTCTGGGTGTGATTTGATAAGTTGGTAATTTATTTTTGGGAGCGGCGAGCCGGCTGGAGAGTCGCGACTGGATGTTGGACATGTTTCCGTTTGAAGGGCGCCACACTTGGAGATTAGCACGGACACTCAGCAGATTCCAAAACCTATCTGTTAATTGCCTCTCTGCTTCTCAGTTTCAAGGTATAGAAGAGTGTCTGCCAGCGCTGGTGAGCACAAGTGATGTGTCGATTCCTGATCTTCAAGGGCAAGGACCCGATTCTGCTCTCGCACCTTCTGACGAGGCCTGCGCACTCCATTATCAAGTGAGTAAACGCCATCAAACTGCGGAGGAAGGCGCCTGTTTTGCTAACACGATGTACACAGCCAATCATTTGACAGCCGGCTGAGACTTGACAGACGGCGCCCCATTAACGGTGATGGGTTTGGTGTTGGCTATTACTCGTTGGACCCCGAGCTCGAGTCTGGACCATGTGTGTTTAGAGCCATCACACCTGCTTGGAACAACATGAACCTGGAAAAAATTGCCGAGAATACCAAATCCAACCTTGTATTTGCCCATGTACGGGCCTCTACGTATGGTGTGCTCTCTGAGACCAATTGTCATCCATTCACGTTCAACTCGCTTATGTTCATGCACAATGGTGGGATTTCCAACTTCAGCCATGTCAAACGGAAGCTCGTTAATCACATCAAAGACGAGTATTTTCTCTTTCTGCAAGGATCCACAGACAGCGAGTGTTGCTTTGCCCTTTTCCTTGATACACTCGATAAGATGGGGTACGACCCAAGTGGGGAGAACTTTGGAGATGCTGTGTTGAGGGAGGCGTTACTCAAGACCATTGAGTACATCAAGGACTGGACAAAAGGTATACCAGAACCGTCACTACTCAATTTTGCAGTTACGGATGGAAACGCTGTGGTTGTCACACGATACATTACATCGAAATACGAAGAGGCAGCTTCTTTACACTTCAGTTGTGGAAGTAGCTTTGTTGAATACGAGCCAAACCAGTACAGAATGGAGAGAATGGATCGTGCCCAGAACGTCATCTTGGTCGCCTCGGAGCCGCTCACTTTTGAACGTGGAGACTGGATTGCCGTTCCTACTAATACGGTACTCACTATTAAAAACCAGACCGTCCTTTTGCATCCTATCAGGGATGAGAACTACCAGGAGGACCCATTGTTTATGAGATCTTCCTCCTTTGCAGAAAGCAAAGGTCTCATGGGAAGCGTGCCGTTGGCAGAAGCGCCAGATGTCGATGTGCCGCCGCTCGAAAGAGAAGGGCGCTCCAGAACCTTACTTTCGGTGTGATAATTATCAGTTTCCAATAAATAGCATATGTCTGTCCACTTTCTGCGTGTTCGTCTGTGTGCGAGTTTATCAGTTTTGGTCTTGTAATGTTCGCGACCTCATCTCCTCTGTACAACTTAACTGAGGAGGCTGATCCTGGATTCTGGACCGCGTGCATAAATTGAAAAAAAGAGCCGGTAGTTACCACAACGAACACTTAGCAACTACGACGCACAGGAAGAGCTTCAAATATATAAACAATGTCGTATAGAGGCTTTGGACTGGAGACAGCAAGCACTTCACCAAAGAAGAGCATCAATGAGATGACACAGGAGGAACAGGCAGAGGAGGGTGCCAGACAAATGGTCGAGTTCATGATGTCATGTCCCGGCAAGGCAGCAATCTCTGGAGTGACTGGTTTCGGTCTTGGTGGTGTCTTTGGTCTCTTCATGGCTAGTGTGAGTATATACGTTGTTTCTTGTATGTTAAAGTTAATCCAGTTACTAACAACTTCTTTAGATGGCATATGACGTGCCTATCGGTAATAGCACAGGCCACATTTCAGACCTTCCGTTCAAGCAACAAATGAAACTACAATTTACAGACATGGGGCGAAGAGCGTGGTCTAGTGCAAAAAACTTTGGATACATCGGTATGATCTATGCCGGTGTGGAGTGTGGTGTTGAATCCGTGAGTTTGTTAACTATCGCCTCTCTAATGAATAGAAAACTAACAACAAACGCAGCTCCGCGCAAAGAATGATATCTACAACGGTGTTGCTGCTGGTTGTATCACGGGTGGTGGACTCTCATATAAAGCTGGGCCCCAGGCTGCTCTTATGGGTTGTGCAGGTTTTGCGGCATTCAGTACTGCTAGTATGTATTCTTGATATTCATATCTCGGTGAAGAGAGAGAAAAAAAACCATACTAACGAGCAAATTTAGTTGATTTATATATGAGAAGTGAATCAGGAAGACCTCCTTCCAATGACTATGATGAATAATTGCCGCCGATGACCATGAGATGTATATAGATATCATAAATACTGTCTTTGTTGATAAAACTGGTACCCATGCAAATGGAAACCAGAAATATGGGCGTAATCAGACTGACCCCCTTTGAAAATATAGCCCAAAGGCTAATAAAAGAATTAAAAAGATTACCATTGACGCGTGAATACTACCTGTTTGTTTTGTCGGGCGTTTGGAATGAGACCTTTCTGTGTCATATTTCCTGGTTTGTTCACGAAATTCCTTTATGACTTGATTCTTATCCTCCAGATCATTTATCTTTCTTGTGATCCCTCTGGGGCTGGGAGTGATGTACTTTTGGGGGAGGTCCGGTATTGGCGAAGGGGTTCGTCTCTCCGATAAATTGATGTCCTTTTCGATCTGTGGGTGGAGAGCAGGCAGGTCATCGTAATCTTCTTGCGGCCCACCTGTAGACTGTCTAAGCATGTTATGTATGGAAAGTCGTAATCTTTCATTGTGTTCTGCATCTTTTTCATCCCGCCTTAGCCTTAGCCTGTCAATGTACGGCGTTGGGCGAAGCATTACCCTTTGTTTGGAAATGGAGCCGACGCTACCCTCCTGAAGCATTTCAGAGCCACTGTTCCTGGGGGGTATGGGATAGGGAAGAGGAAGCGGATCTCCGAGAAGCTTTTGTATATCCCCTCGCCTCAGAGATTCAAGTTTCGGAGCTTCTCTGTGCTCTATTGATGTGACCACATCCTCCGAGACCTCTTCTTTGCGATCAAGATGCAATTTTCGATGAAGATCCAATATGCGTTGCCGCTTGCTCTGTGATTGGGTGTGTATTCGGGATGATTTAGGAGATATCATTACTCCATGGAGCGAATTGGGGTACCTCAGGTACGGTGCTTGTCTTTGGTCTCCAGCGTATGGGTAGGATAGAAAAATAAACAAAAACGCTTCGCAATTCTTTCCGCGCTCAAATCAGTGCTACAACCTACCATTATCAGCACTATCGGACAAGATCGTTTTGCAGGGAACCGTAATATCCAATATGAGGAAAATGGCCTATGGAGTATACCAATAGAATAAACGCCTTGAGCCTAAAATTAAATGCAGAGAAAGACAGATGTGAAAAGGCGGAATTAGGGTCGGGGCACTGGATCATCAGCGAGCCGCAAGACCTTGGTCGCATCCATAGCACAGCAATAGTCTTGTAGTTATGAGAGAGGAAGAGAAAAAATGAATGAGGAAAATATTGTGCAAAGAAGAAGAAAAGTAAAATTAAAAGAGAGCAAAATGACAATTCTTAAAAAATGAGAGAGAGAGAGAGAGAGAGAGAGAGAGGATTAAAATAAGCAAATGAAAAAGTGGGTATGACATGAAACTCAGAAGTTGAACTGAGCTTGAGTAGAATCTGTTCCGAATGTGAAGGTGTTTCCCATGTTCTCTGGGGCCAACCCTGTATCTTCGATCTCGTCTTCAGCAGAGAAATATTTATCAATGATACGGAATGCCTTCTCGTATATCTTGGAGTTCTCGTTGTTCTGACAATCAAAGATCTTCTCCATACCACCACACTCCTCAATGAAGATGGCATTTTCGTTCTCAGTAAGACCTCTGGTCTCTTTATCGACTTCGCCCATCTTCAAGATGTTCTCAAGTGCATCCAATGTGACTTCGGTGATCTTATTATCAGCGACAGTCAAGAGATCACAGAGAGGCTTGATACATCCTTGACTTACCAGATAGCGAATGATATCAGGCTTTGTCAACCCACCAGAGGAGGCATTAGAGATAGCCCAACAAGCCTCCTTTTTAGTCTTATAATCAGCAGAATCCAAGAGTCTGATCAAAGGTGGGATGAGGTTAGCATCAATGACAGCTTGGATTTGTTCTGGGCTACCTGCAGTAATGTTAGAGATAGTCCAGGATGCTTCTTTTCTAATAGACTCCTTCGGGGAGGAAAGCAACGGTAAGAGAGCGGATAAAACACCAGAGTTAATGACAACCTGGGTTTGTAAATCATTTCCTGTGACGATATTCCCAACAGCCCTAAGAGCAGGCGTCTGGACAAGTGTGCTTTCGTGGCCGAGTAGTTCCACCAACCTCTTCGGGATTCTTGCATCAATAACAGCCTGTATGGCTTCGGATGTACCATCAGAAAGGTACGAAATAGCCCAACAAGCATCAATCAAGGTCTCGACGTCAACGGAGTATATCAACTTCGCAAGAGTTGGCAAGGCTTGGGATACAATACTCCAATCTGGTTGTGGGTTCTTACCTCTGCAGAGGTTCGAAAGCGTCCATGTGGCAGTTCTAATGAGGGACATCTTTGCGGTTTCAAACAATGCAAGGACAGGTGCCATAGCGCCGCATGACAGGACAAAGTCTCGGTAAGCAGAAGAATCACCAGCAACGTTACCTAAAGCCCAAATGGCCTGCTCCTTCACCTCAAGTGATGAAGAGCTAAGCAAATGAACAAAGGAAGGAACTGCACCCGCTTCAACAACGAATCTTGTCTGTTCAGATGTGCCAGATGCGATGTTAGTCAATGCCCAAGCAGCCTCAAGCTGCAACATGTCAGGCTGGTCATTCATAAAACTCACCAAGATTGGAACGACACCTGACTGAATAACAAGATCAATTGGTGGGTTGCGCTCTCTAGACAGGATTTGTCTGAATTTCACGGTAGCGGCCAACTGGGAGTCCAGATCGTTGGATTGGATTTGCTCCATCATTCTTGGAAGCTCTTGCTGCAATTGGTTCAAAAAAGAGGAGTCATCGTCCTTCTTGGAATCATCATCTTCATCGTCAGAGAGATCAGTTGTGATATTAAAGTTTCTTCTCTTGGCCAGTGTCTCATCTCTCTTGGCCTTTCTCAATTCAACGCTCTGGTTCTCACGGCGACGACGCAACTCATCAGGGTTAAATCTTCCCTTGTTCTTAAAGTTCGTGCGACGGTGATCTGGGACGTACTTGTTGGTTGAATCGGAATCCATCTTCACTCGCTGCTATGCCGGTCTAGAACTGAGCGGGTCTGGCCTTGTGAAGCGTCTTGCCACTGATCGCATTGATGAGGATAGAGGGCCAGAAAAGAAAACCGATTTTTCTTTCAGCGACTTGCCGTTTGTTGTGGTCAGAATTTGTCCGAATAAGGAAATTATCCTGTTTCGCTCGAAAGCCTCTGCGGGTAATCACAACAAATCGCGATGCTATGGCAACGTGCCCCTCTCCTGCCAAAAAGTGTCGTGAGATTGCAGCGGGGCGAAATCTACCTCAACTGCTGCGTATAACCATCAGCGAACCCAGGTACCTACACGCCTGCCTCTGAAGTTTTAAATGCGGTACGCAATGATGGGATATTGGGTGTGTAATCCAGCAACTCAGCTGGGAAGACGAGCTCTCAGCTCAGCTCGCCCGCTCTGTAACAGACACCAGCCCATCAAGGTTTCAAAGGCTTTGGCATTTGGTAGCACGGTGCTAAAGGCTGACCAAAGACCAGGATACACTCCGTTGTATACAGCACCATCTCACAGTGCAATCTCGGTGCTTAAAAGAACATGCCTTGGGTTCGGAATAGTGGGATTATATGTATCGGAAATGATATACTCTTCCCCAACTTTGAGTACAGAACTCGCGTACGCCATGACCTGTATCTCGATCACCCCACTCCCGTTGGTACATTACTTCACACAAGGATATGTGACTAGGCTCTTTAGAGTGTATAATGATCAGTCTGATCAAAGCCTGGATGCACTTGTGGAAGATGAAACGTTGATGGCTGAGAAAATCTCGCTCACAGGAAGAACATACTACAATACATTGATCAATATAAAAGACCTCAAAGTCACAAATAAAAGGTTGGGATGGATAAATTGGGAGACTGAGAACGACTCTTTCTATATTAAAGACGATGTTGGTGGATTGAAGATGGATCGTATCTGGGGTATTGCTGAACAAAACGCGGGATACCCATATCCTCGTTATGTTGGTAAATGAAGCAAGTTCCGGTGCTCTCAGATGAGTTATTTATTGGATATTTATTGGATATTTATTGATACTGCTATTTTCAGGAAATTACCGAAAGATGAAAATGTGTTTGTTTAGGAAGGAGCAAGCTCTAGTGTACGTTGGTCACCTCGTCCCAGATTAGTTAGCTAGACGCGAACATTTCCACGAGGGATTGAAAAACGGCCAAATCCATCACCACCTTTCATTTTAGTTTGTCACTAGTTAACCAGAAGAAGACCTCCTATTCTGCGGACATGGACGAAACAGGCGATGTTAACGTATGAAGCTCTTACTTCTCAGAGAGGTACTCTTACCTTTCAGAGAAAAATAATCATGCTCTAATCTGTTAACACAATCTTAGGACATTACGAGACCCAATGCCATCTGGCTCGGTGGTGTGGATAACCTCTCCACAAAAGAAGTAAAAAAGTATATCAAGAATTTCACTGACGAACACTTCACTGTCGAATGGATCAACGACACATCAGGTATGTATCCTTTTTCTTTATTTTCTTAGACTCAAAAAGGGATTGCTTTATCCTAACATCCTACCAAGTAAATGTTGCATTTGAAGATAACGATCATGCATCAACGGTATTGAGGTCAATTACAAAAAATCAGGACAATATTCCAGATGAAGTTATTGAGAGAGAAGTTCAGTCATTTGATGAGTCCAATAAGGACGTTGTTTCCAGGGCAAGGTTGAGTAAAATTGGAGATAAGAAAGTGAAGAATGCTAGAATATACTCGAGGTACTACCTCCTTAATCCAAAGGCTGAAAAAGAGGCACAAGTAAGAAGAAGAGGAGACTACCGTGATCGAGAATCACGCTCTTTTAGAAGTCGTATTGAGGGAGATGGTGATTTATTCCCTGACAAGATCTCTTCATCCGGGTCACGCAATGTACAGGATTCCGACGTTCTATATGATGAACGCTCAGATGAATACAATGATGACCTTCTCAGTGGAATTAGAGGCGAAGGCAATGACTCGGAAAGTTCAGGAGATAGGATTGGTGCCAATGACTCCAAAAGTCTCTTCGAAAGAATTGGTGAAAAGCAGAAGGGATCGAATACGAAGAAGGGATCGGGAAAGAAGAGTAATAGTCTGCTTGACCGCATAGGTTAGAGCGTGTCTATAACTGACCAACTGAAGTACACCGTAAAATAGTATCTGATTATTAAATGATCATGCTAAGAAGGTTTGCTGGATTTGTTTTTATCAGATTACTGTAAAATCTAGGAGACGAGCCAGAGCAAACTAAGTGCTACCATTATGAGCGCGTTTTGGTGCAAAGCTTACCTAGTAATCTGAATATTGGTTGAAATTATCTGTTGCTATGCTCCTCTAATTGCAATGAAGATATATTGAATTGAACTCACCTGCAGTTGTGATTGCTCTTCAAGGTCCTTTGTTCAGCTCTATCTTGGCTACGGAATGTAGTTTTTCATTTGATAGTGACACTGTTTCCGGACAAATATGTTATGGGAAGCCAATTTCCATGGTGAATGAGAAGAGTACCAGCAGCTCAAGTGTAGAGTGCTGCTCGAGATGAGTCTCTATCTTCGACGGCCCCGTAAAGGGTGCATTTCCTAATCGGGGCGTTTCGTCAAGAAGCAGGCACAACTCGCCGGACAAAACTGACCTCGAGCAACCAACAGCTCGATAAACTTCTACATATTCCCAATGAGAACTTGGTTAAATTAAGTAACAAACAGTGTATAAAACGAATGAAAAGATGATATCACTATTCAAGTGACGATAGAAAAAAAGAAGGGAGGGAAACTTTGTATTAGGGGTTTCTTTTTTGGTGATAACAGCCTCCCAGGCCAATATATATATCGTTGATAACGTCTATTACATCAAGAGGGCAAGTCCAGCAACCAAAACGGAACCAATACCGGCTCCATACATGTTAACAGCACCGTTGGAAGATGCATCCTTGCCATTTGCATTGGTCTTATCGAACTTTCCCCATTTGTGGGTACCGGTCTCCTTAGTAGTAGAAGATGGAGCAGTCTTGTCGAACTTTCCCCATTTATGAGTACCGGTCTCCTTGGTAGTAGAAGATGGAGCAGTCTTATCAAACTTTCCCCATTTATGAGTACCGGTCTCCTTGGTAGTAGAAGATGGAGCAGTCTTATCAAACTTTCCCCATTTGTGAGTACCGGTCTCCTTGGTAGTAGAAGATGGAGCAGTCTTGTCAAACTTTCCCCATTTGTGAGTAGATGTGGTCTCAGCAATCACCGCCTCGTCGGCAGCTGCTGCCGCACCCAATGAAAGGGCTGCGATGGAAAGAACAGTTGAGAACTTCATGGCTTGCAGAATTGGAGTCCCAAAGTGTTTCTCTTTCAAATAACCCAAGCAGCTAGCTTAGAAGAAATAAGAGAGAGGGCTTAAACGTTCGATTGTTTAGGAGAATGCTTTGTTGACTTAAAATTTCTTTGCCGATTGGAAACGCTGGTTTCTCAAAATCGCGGGCCGGTCTCCCCGAGCGCGGGCAATGCGGAAATCGCTTTCTTCGCATTGGCATTTGCCGACGGAGGGGGTAGAACTGCTGCCACCGAATTAGGCCAGTTCGCCCCCCAATCGGGACTAATAGGCCGCGCATATATTTACGCCAAATTTGCGCGATTATGAATTTGGCGCCCATCATATAGATAGATGAGTAGATAGCTTTATGTATATGAAATATATAGTTATACAGCATTGTAACCCGATATTAGTTGAAAACACAGCACCGTTGATTTATTTCTTGGAAGATAATGGCATATGAGCCAACAAGGCTTCCTCTGCGAAGCAAAACTTCACACAATCGGCTACCGCTGGAATAGTAAATACCATGGACTTTAAACTTGACTAAAGGAAGAAATAAATAATAAGCGCAGAGCCCTTGGACTTATTGCAGTTATATGAGCGACTAGTGGAGGCGCTCAATCTTATATGTGTGGCTCAGTCCTTTGTTTCTACATGCGCGAACAACGCACCTAGGCGGTTGTGTCAAAACACGCAGGCACCTTGAACGTTGAATGGGAAGAAAATACTGCCCGCAGAAGCTTTAAAGTCATATATCTGTGACTAATACCAGCATGGGCAGTGTGGCGACGGGAAGGGTGAACAATTTGGGCTGGGTGAGCTTTTTCGAACGCAGACATTCGTAGTTCGGCTATTCTTGTAAGAGTGACACTGACGCATAGCGAAATAAAACTAAAAAATATAATGTTCCCCCCCCCCTAGGTTGATCGCATGGGAACAGATGTGGATAGGCATGTTCAAAGTGGCGAAGCACCTAATCAATGACTGACCCAGTCACCTGCCAATGCCTCGGTGTCTAGAGCTCCTCTGATTACCCGAGATATAACGCATGGAGATAGCATGGAGCATAGCGTTGACTGATCTAGGCTACAGCAGCCTCACATATTGGTCACCCATCCACAGCCACGATATAATATCCCATATGATGGCTACAGTGAATTACTTGCCAACACAAGCCCCTCCTGTGGCTAAAAAATAACAGAGGTTCACCTTAGAATCTGTAAGGTTGCTTATCGGGCGCCAAATATATAAACACGAAGCCTTTGCCACCCTGTAAACGTGTCTTCTCACTTTGTTTTCTAATCTCCTCAACCCCTCTAAACCTCCACTCTGATCTGTGTGTTAATAATCAGATTAAGATGTCTTTATTGATTGTTTCAAACGACATTTTCGGCTTATCCCTTCGTGGTGTGCAGATTCTCTTTTCCTTCTTGACTTGGGTTCTTGAAGCAGCAGCTTTGGCAAATTTTGCCAAACCAGGTTCATACGCTTGGCTTCTAGTTGTTGGTCTCATTTCTAACATTTACCTTGTGGTTATTCTCTTTTTGTCTTTCTTCTTTCCAACTCTTATCGTCCCAGGTGCTGTTATTATCGTTGAGGCTTTCAATGCCCTTGGTTACTTTACCGCCTTCATTTCCGCAGCGGCTTGGGTTGGAGGTTATGACTGCGACACGCTCTATACAGATGGATTCGGCAATTTCTTTACCATCGGTGAGAATGAGTGCAGGGCTTCAAAGGCTGGAATTGCATTCGGTGCCTTCAACTGGGCTTTATTCACTTTGTCTAGCCTTATCATCGGGTTCTACGCTCTCAGGCCATTAGTTAAAGCGCATGAAAATTTGTGGACCACAGGATATTCTTTTAATAAGGCTGTTCTTGTGATTGAAACATCGTCAGAGTCCTCTGAGAAACAAACAGCTGATATTTCTCCTGTAAGTGGTGATGAAGAGGCACAGGTTGGTGCTGAGAAGGAAGACACAGCCCCAACTTCTGAATCTCAATCTTGAGATCACCAGTTTTAGATGGCTGGTAGTATAAGCCTATATAGCCATCTGTGTTCGTCGTTTATTGGTAATTGCTTTTTCACTTGAACTAATTAGCAAATAATTCTAATGTTACCGTTGGTCTAGCGCGCGTAAGCGAGTGGCCCTACCGCCACTTCAGTATCCTGCACCCAACCCACCTCCTCCTTTCGCGAACTTCCCAGCTCATTCATTTCCTAAAACGTTGGCAGTTACAACATACAACAGCCACTTGCTAAGAGGTGTTCTCCCTTTCCAAGCGGTTAGAAATCTTGGAACGAAAAAAAGCTACAATTTATATAAGATAAGACCAGAAATTCGGGGATTTTTACTATGAGCAAAACAAATACGCTGAGCAAATACAAGCTCGTGTTTCTTGGAGAACAGGGAGGTAAGTGTGAACCACCTCATCTCAAGCCAACGCCTCTCCTTCTGCAACCTCGCTAACACCATTACCCTCAGTTGGAAAGACATCATTGCTCACCAGATTTATGTATGACACGTTTGATGATAACTATGCAGTGTGTATCAAGTTTTTCTTTGCTGCTTCTCTACAGGATTTACTAATACAATTTTACCAAGGCAACTATTGGAATCGACTTTCTTTCAAAGACGATGTACCTTGATGATAAGACAGTGAGACTCCAACTCTGGGATACAGCTGGGCAAGAACGTTTCAGGTCCTTGATTCCTTCATATATTAGAGACTCACACGTGGCTGTGATTGTCTATGACACAACATCGAAAAAGTCATTTGATCTGGTAGATAAGTGGATTGAAGATGTGAAAGCTGAGAGAGGAGAAAATGTCATTCTGTGTCTTGTTGGGAACAAGAACGACCTTCTGGATACTAGGCAAGTTTCAATTGAAGAAGGAGAGAAGAAGGCAAAGGAGCTCGGATGTCAAATCTTCATCGAAACAAGTACAAAACTTGGATATAACGTCAAGAATCTATTCAAAAAAATTGCAAAGACCTTGCCGGACTTCGAAGAGGCTAAGGATGATGTTCCAGAGAGTGAGTATTCTGATCAAGGTTCCCTTGAGCGCTGTTTACTAACGTCTAATCGCAGTGGTTGATATCTCAACTGAAAACAAAAAGGAGGAAGATCAAGGACAGTGCCAGTGTTAGGTCAACACCTATTTGTACGAGAATACTTTTATTGTCATATTGTCTTTCTTTTGGTTCCTCTGAATGCATTAACTATCGAGCATCAATTTATGTAGCGTGCACTAGACTAGTTCAGGCAGTTCCAGCCACAACTTGCATGGAATGATCGCGACCAGGAATCAAAGAGCGAAAAGGGCCAAAAAAAAAAGGGAGACCTCCGCACAGCGGGGAAAAGACGCCCCACTCACCACGTATCAGTAACAGAGAAAAAGAGAAAAAGCAGGACAAGTAATGTTGAGAACTCGTGTCCCTGTTATTTGGAGGGCCTCGACGAGATCTCTTGTCACTCAGACGGATCTCAAGCCCAAGACCCTTGCAACTGATTACCCGTTGGCCTCGCAGGACAACAAGAGCTCCAACGCCTTGGAGTACGTGCTCACTTCCTTTGACGCTGTATCCAATTGGGCCAGAAAGTCCTCCTTCTGGCCAGTCACCTTTGGTTTGGCATGCTGTGCTGTCGAGATGATGCACGTTTCCACTCCTCGCTACGACCAGGACCGTCTTGGTATCATCTTCCGAGCCACCCCTAGACAGTCGGACATCATGATTGTTGCTGGAACACTCACCAACAAGATGGCGCCAGCACTGAGAAAAGTCTACGACCAGATGGCTGACCCTAAGTGGGTCATATCTATGGGGTCCTGTGCCAACGGCGGTGGCTACTACCACTACTCGTACTCCGTGGTGAGAGGCTGCGACAGAATTGTCCCAGTTGATGTCTATGTCCCGGGATGTCCACCAACCGCAGAAGCACTCATGTACGGCGTGTTCAGGCTGCAGAAGAAGATGCTCAAGGCAAAAACCACCAGACTCTGGTACCGTAACTGACCGCCATCCGCAGCCTCTGCCTCTGCCTATTTATTACCCTATTTATTTTCGGCGCCTGCTCTTGCTTGAGCCTTCTTATTTATTCCTCTATTCATATATACACAGACCACCACCGCAGAAGCCCCGATTTTGTACCACCGTAGGTCCGGCGCCCCACTGATAGAAAGAGAATACATCCTTGCCCACGGCAGTCCGGGATTGAATAGGCGCTTTGGCACGCACCCCGGAGCCCCGCGACCATGTTATTATGACTATGTCATGATTTATTCAAAGTTTCAGCGCTTGCCCATCTTGCGTTTCTTCACCCCTACATATCACTCGAGTCGGCTCTGGACTGGATCTCGAAAGGAGAGTTCACGATGAATATTCCCTCGCTCGTCTTTCCATTTGTTTACAAGGCTGTAGACAGCCAGGATGGGCCTCGCCGTGACCTCGAGGCCGAATTAAGAGCCTACTACCTCAGTAAGAGAAACCAGGCCGTTGTCGACAATACGCCCGAAATCAATCTCCATGCACATGCGGAGGGGTCTGATATGAGGCAATGGGTTCACCGACTAGATGCGGAGAAGGTTGGGAAGGCGCTGGGCTACGTTCCAAGTGCGGAGAACCCTGGAAGAGTACGTACATTTGTTCCACCACTGCACAATGAGTGCTTCATCAACTACTTGCACACGGCACCCATCATTGCAAAAGACCCTTTATCAACGTTTGTTCATCATTCTTCATGCGAGGTGAAGGATAAAATTTACATTCTTGGGGGATGCTTTGCCCTGGAAGACAACGACCGCCTCGTGGACATGTCGAGATATGTTGTTAATGGTGTCAAATTGCCTCTGCCCATAGATTCTGGCCTTTTAAATCATCCGCTTGTCTTACCAAACTCTACTCTTCATATTGTGTCTTCAATAACGAACTCGGTTCATCGCCCAAAAATTTATGGAGACGTTCCTCCTGCGTTGCTCTGTATGTCAGCCACCCGAATCACCAAGAGGCACATTTTTTACTACGGAGGATTCCAGATTATTGATGAAGTCACTAGCGAGGGGGACATAATATTTATCAACAAAAGAGCTGAATTGAATAACCATGGATATGTCCTTGACGTTGACACGTTAAAGTTCAGAAAGTTTGAACTCACTGCTCATCCAAATTCAACTACAAGATACCCTGTCACTGTTCCTCGATTTGGCCACTCTGCAATATCCGATAACACCTCCAATCCTGCAACCATATATATAATGGGAGGGTACAAATATTCTCCTGATTCAAGGTCATTTGAGCCTATTGATGATCTATGGAAAGTGGAACTCTCCATGGTTTACGACGGCTTAAATGATTACGCAGAATTTGGAGATGTAGTTCTAGCAACGCCTATTGACACAAAGGCTTCTCCAGATGCGAGAGCTTTCCATGCGGTTGAAATTGTTGATCAGTTTATGGTTTGTCATGGTGGAACTAATGGTGAAAGCATATTTGGTGACTGTTGGAAGTTTGATATTCATGATGAGACATGGAGGAAAATTGATGGTTACTATAATGGCAAAAAAGTGCAGCTGAAAAGGGTTGACCACAGTGCAGTTCTACTCGATAAATTTTTGATCCTGCTTGGAGGTGCCATCCCTTCAGATTTTCTTGGGCCAGCAAGAGAAAAGTCCGAAGATGAGTTACCAGACATTTCAGAGATATACCGAGCTCCCAATAATTCGGGGAAGGATTCAAATAGTCTATTCGGTCGTATTTTCTGTCTTCATACTGGTACAAATACTTGGATACTTGAGAAGGTTTATCATAACTATTACTTGCCTTTCCCTGGAGGAGAGGGCGCAATTTCTCGAACTGGTATCATCGGGTCAACAGTAACCATGGGAAACTCAAGGGCATTTCTTATCGGAGGGAAACTTACATCTGATCCGAAAAACACACCAACTGACAAGTTCTATGTTATAAACAGTGGGTTGGCGTCGTACGAATTCCCTCTTGGATGTTCGGTCGGCAGTTCCAAAAAAGTCATTTGACGTGAAATGTTTATTTGTTTTTATTTATTTGTGTGTATGTATCTGTGTATGTATGTTCCTTTTTCCCTAACTTGCGTACTGGGGATTTCTTATTGGGCAATCGAAGCAGAAGCAGAAGCTATGGAGATAAATTGTGGGTGTCAAGTGCAATCTCAAGATTGCAAAAAGACCCTGTAAATGTTTCTGAACAGGATTAAGATGCGTGAAGTTATAGGCCTAAAGAGGTTGGTCAACCCCTGTAGTGGAATTCTAAGTGAGCAGGCCCCGCAGTAATAAGGGAAGAAAAGGTTTATTCATACTCGTCAATCACAGAAACCGGTTTAAAATAAGTACTCACCGGCTGGTAAGAAATATCATCAATATCAAAACCTTTTGGCCCACCGATTTCAATAGCTCTCTCAGTGTCAGTCCATCTGTTGCTTGGAGCAATACCCAAAACGAACACTATCAGTCCATATCGGTAATCTGGAGTTCCAACAGCTTCCCCTGTTTCAGCATCAATAACGGTTATCAAATCAGGAACAGAGCACACGACATCCTCCCCCACACGAGCAATAATATTTTCATTTTTGAAAGGGATGTACATCTTTTTTCCACTTCTTTCTAACTCCTCAATTGTCACTTCACCCCACAGATGGCCCTTGAAAAGCTTTCTCTCAACACCAATAATCTTGCCCTTGAACAGGAGTTTTCCAGAATTACCAACTGCATCCAATATTATTTCAGGCATGCAGTAGACTTCAGAATTCTGTCTTGCAACCCTAACAGCCTTACCGATTCTCCAAGAAAGAGACAAAGATCCATGGATTGTTTTCTCTTCAACATCTTTTGCTGACATAGGTGGATTGATTAAGTCAACGATGCATCCAAGTTCTGAAAGAGATGTCCTTAGGACTTTCTCAAGCAATAAATCGCTTTTAGTTTCGGCAATAATCACTGTATTTCCATTTCCATTACTTATTACTGTGGGAGGGTAAACAGGCTCGTTCTCAGGACTGTATGCACTTGGTATTGTCTGCCAATGAGTAGGGTATGCACGCCCCATCAAGTCACAGTCCACAACAGGAATGTTCAACTTTGACGCAATTCTAAAAGGGCATAATCCGTTGGATCCGCCGATTTCCACTGGAAATATCAGCTTGGAAGGTTCTCCAGAGAACTTATTCATGAATTCGACACATTTCTCTAGACCCGGCCCTTCAAGCTGCTCATTCGAAACCGTCGGAGAACCAGCACAACACACAGAACCAATCACAGAAGAATCACCTGCGTACTTTTTGACATCTTTGACATCCACAACAAGAATCCTCTCTCCTTGCCTCAATATATTACGAGCAGCTAGAAAGAATGGATATGGCTCTCCTCCCCCTCCACATCCTAGAATGTATGTTCCAATTCTCAGCAACTCCAAGTCTACCTCAGAAATCTCCCATTGTCTTTCCGAGTTGATCACAGGACGATATGAAGTATAGTCAACTTCATCCAGCCTAATTCCAAGTTCCTTTGGAAGTGCCAAAGACTTCTTGACAATGTTTCCAGTTCTTTCTGAGGCGTGATATCTCCGGTGTGAGACGACTTTAATCTTATCATAATCGACGTCCGAAATGGTTTTGACAACGAACTCAAACGCGCCATCAACGTAAGGAATAGGATCAGAGGAAACAAAGACAATTTCAACAGAAGACTCCAATGCACCTTTGGACACAGCTAACTGAATTGCCTGCTCTTTCATGTCATCTAAAACCTTGTCCTTTGAAGTGTCTCTCAACTGCTGGAAGCAACGGACCTCAGATGAGACCTTTCCCATGGCAGCACCAATAGCGTTAGCTACATTATAAAATTGGGGTCTTATGACAGCAGATGCACCTTTTAGGTTATCTGGAACAATAAAGGACCCGCCACCAACAGCTAAAACCGTTATGTCCTCAGGGCTTGTCTTCATGCGATCAATCATGGTCTCAAGCATGAGGCTTACGCGTACCTGGAATTTGGAGATGAAGTCGTTAGTAAACTTGCCTTGGACTTTATTAGCATCACCGATGCGTAAGGCTGAATCACTGGCAACAGCAACATCTGACGCAGTAATATCAGTTCCATCGCCATTAAAAATGATAGACCTCTGCACAATTTCAGAGCCAACAGATTCAGGACCTACAAATACTTCGCCATCAATTTTCCTGACTAGTGAACCTCCGCCAAGCCCCATGCTTTCGACATGTGGCATTGAAAAGTTGATTCGAACCCCACCAACAGTGCAATAAGATGAAGACTGACGAGGGAACCCAGTGGGTAACAGTAACCCCACATCAGCTGTGGTACCTCCTACATCAACCACAATAGCATTCTTACCAACAACATTACCCAAAAAGGAAGCTCCTCTCATAGAATTTGTAGTTCCAGAAGAAAATGTTCTAATTGGACATTCAAGAGATTCATAAGCAGATATTACAGTTCCATCGTTCTGGGTTAACAGGACAGGACATTTGAGACCTAGATTTTCCACAGCATCAATGAAGGAAAAGATGATATTCTCTGCAAATGGCAGGATAGATGCATTGAGTATGGTTGCATTTTCTCTCTCAATGTATCCGATACCTGAGATTTGGTGCGACAAGACAACCTTTGCCTCAGGCATATGTTTCAAAATCAGACTCTTCGCACGCAACTCCTGGTCAGGCTTCAAAGAAGAAAAGATACCAATGAGTGCAATGACAGAGATTCCTTTGGATTTGATCTCTTTAACCTGATGAATTAATTCGGTCTCATCAAGACCTTGAATCTCACGGCCATCAACATGAAAACCACCGGACAAATAGCCAACATGCCCCTCCATGATATGTCGCAATCCAGGGGGAAAGTCAGAAAAAGGAGAGATATTACGGGAGTATGGACCACATAGTCTGAGAACAGCAACTTTCGCCAAACGAGCAGCATCCTGCTCGATTACAGCGTTAATAAAGTGTGTGGTACCAATGGTGACTGAAGTAACGTCCTCTCTTGGGATATCTGGGCGATCCTCAAAGAGCTTGGAGATACCCAATTGGATACCATCAGATACATTTTTTGTAGTCACAGCCTTATTCCAACTGAGAACGCCTCTAACTGGGTCAGCAATGAGGTGTGGATCCACGAGGACAGAATCTGTGTTAGTGCCTCCAACGTCCACACCGATCAGAAGAGTTCTTGTCATAGTGCTTTGATGATTAAAATGTGACGCTTGTATTATATCACTATCAAAGTGGCTGTATTTATGGATATTAATGTGAGAGCCCCATCTCAGTTAACTTTCAGCTTGGGTCATCCGCTATCTCAAGTTCAAGTTAGTCGACAAATGAAAGTGGTGGCGGGTTGTGGTGGAGATCTAAGCCTTAAGGATATAGTCCTAAAGTTCTAAAGCAAGACCGCATCGGCCTCGATGCAGGATGAAGCTAGGCCCTCTCCTTATCAGTGGACTAGCCCTACCGCCACCATGTTCAAACTTCCCGATGGTCCACGATCTCCACCCGAAGATTACCACAAATAGGGAGCAGGCTATTGTTCTTATATGTTCCCACTAAGAAACGTAGCAGCATATGATCTATTCGACCTCCTACACTTGTCCTCCCATACTCAACACACTTCTCATGTCCTAGGTCAACCCACAAATGCCTTCCAAAGACGTGATAAGTGAGGTCCCCGTGGTGGATTTTGCTCCATTCCTAACGGGAACAGCAGAAGGTAAGCTCAAAGTTGGAAACGAGATGGTGGCTGTCATGAGAGAGTACGGCTTCATGTATATCATCAACCATGGCATTCCTGAACAGGACCAGAAGAGAATGTTTGAGTGGAGCAAGAGGTTCTTTGGACTCACAGAGGACCAGAAAATGAAATGTCCCCATCCTGCTGAAGGCGCTCACCACAGAGGCTACTCTTCAGTTGGAAAAGAGAAGGTTTCCCAAATGGTGTATGATGAAGACAAGCTTGAAGAACTCAGGAAAGTGCCAGATGTGAAAGAATCATTCGATCTCGGGAATGAGAAAGGAAAGTATTACAACATTTGGCCTGATGAGGCGGACATTCCAGGGTTTAAAGAGTTCTGTCTTTATTACTTTAAGATGTGCGACAACACAGGAAAGTCTTTTTTAAGGGCCATTGCCCTTGGTATGGGGCTTGATGAGGAGTTCTTTCTACCATACCATGATAGATCTGATAACCAGTTGAGATTGCTCCGCTATCCCCCTACTGATGAGGAGAGCTTGAAGACAGGTAAGGCTGAGAGAATCGCTGCACATACTGATCATGGAACTCTAACTATGCTCTTACAAGATGAATGTGGCGGTCTTCAAGTTGAAGATCCGTTAAAAAAGGGAGTGTTTATCCCGGCACCTTATATTCCCAATTCTTTGATTGTAAATACTGGTGATTTTCTTCAAAGATGGTCCAATAATTCTCTGAAGTCAACACTACATAGAGTTACAGTGCCACCAGTTGATTCAACCACTGGTATCTCAAAGGAAAGGTATTCTCTGCCTTTCTTCATCTCTGCCAACAAAGACAAAACTATTGATGTATTGGAAGGGACTTACTCAGAGAGGAATCCAAAGAAATTCGGCCCAATTAACGCAGGAGAGTGGTTGGCTATGAGAATGAATGCCACTTATAAATGACTATTATTTTATAATTGATCTTACTTGGAAGTTTTAGTTTTACTTTTATTACAAGTTCGCAGAGTTTAAGAAGTCAAAATAGTTTTGCGGTGCTAGTAAATCTTCCTCTTGAAGGCATATTGACGATGTCTTGTAAAATACCAATCCTCGGATTAGTCTCACGAATATGTTTAAATTTGCATTTATTGAGAAGGTATATACGACGTTACAACGGCATCTTACCAGCACACTCCAAGTCTTTGAAAAACTGGTAACCAACAACATCTCCATAGTCACAGTATCTTGCAGAGTACCCAAGGTCAGAAATAGCTTTGAAGTCTTCTTCTGATAATTTCAAATCTTGTCCAAGCAAATTCTCATCAATTCGACCCGGTGTCACAGACTTTGGAATGATGGAAACACCTCTCTGGAGTGCCCAAGAAATGCAAACATGGGCTGGCGTAGACGAAGTCTTTTCCGCAACTTCGACAACCTTTGGATGCGAAAGTACTCTTGGTTCTCCTTTCAATTGGTAGCTTGGATTCTGGTTCCCGAAAGCTGAGTAGGCTGTAACATGAATGCCTTTGTCTTGGTTGAACTTAAGGAACTCTTCCTGCTTCAAGTATGGATGCATTTCCATCTGATGGACTGCTGGCTTGATGGTGCAGCTCGCCAATAAGTCCTCTAGTTCACATTTAGCAAAGTTGGAGATTCCAATAGATCTTACTTTGCCAGTGCCAAGTAAACTCTCCATTGCCTTCCAAGTGTCTTTGTAGTTGATGTCCTCACGAACAACACTTTTGCCTTCAGCAAAGGCATCCTTATCGTGGGATACTGGATAATGCATCAAATAAAGATCAACATAATCAAGCCCGAGCTTTTCCAGTGACTTGTCAAGAGCAATAGGAACGTCTTTGGGATCATGATGCGAGTTCCACAGCTTGGTGGTAACGAAAAAATCACCTCTCTCTAAACCTGAAGCCTTGATTCCATCTCCAACTTCCTTCTCATTTCCGTAAATAGCAGCTGTGTCAATGAGTTTGTAACCGTTGGTTAATGCGTGTTCCACTGCTTTTCTAACCTCGTCGGGTGCTGACTGCCAGGTGCCAAGACCGAAGAGAGGCATGTCCACGCCTTCCGAAATTGTGACTGCGGGAACTCCGTTGAAAATAGCCATGTTCTATGTTGTAATAACCAATGCAGAAATAAGAAAGCCTCTGTTTTATCTATGAATCGGATAAGTGGGAGCAGCAAGCCTTTTAAAGCAGCCTGCCTGAATAAAGTCGACTAGCGGAGATGACGGAAGATCGTCAACGGGCCCCCTAATCGGGTTATGAGTCGGTGGCGGGCCAACTACTGCTGCATTGTTGATAAGGCGGAGGATTTCTCCACCTCCGCCACCCCTACGCCCAATACACCCTCACTCGCCAAATACAATGGCTGAAGTAGTCACTATTGGAGAAGTAACAGAAGCCAAAAGGTTCTTTTGCACTCACCCTGGGTGTGGGAAAGTGTTTAAGCGGCCTGATTACCTCACAAGACACATAACCAGCCACAACAACGCCCGGCCTCATGCATGTGATCTATGCCCGGCCACTTTTAACAGAAGGGATCTCCTCAACAAGCACAAGAAATCGAGAGTCCACTCCAATCATGGGTCAAATCATCACGTCTTCATTAACACAGCCAGAGATGACTATCCTAGAAAACGAGCTAAGATTCAAAATGATGTTGGGGATATGAACTCTGTAATGTCCTCTGCCAGGTTCTCTAATGTTTCTAATGCTGTAGAGGACTCATTTTGCTGGCTTTTTGGGGATGACAGTCTCTCACTTCCTAATTCACTAGGTCATTTGGTTCATCTCCATGACCTTGATGGGATCCATTCCACGCCTACTGCTGTGCCTAATGAGGCAGATGAAACACAGTTTGATGAATCTCACGAAGACTTTCGCCTTTCTAATGACACTATGAAGAAGATACAGGTCTTCTTAAAAGACGAAGTTGGTTTAGATGATTCTTGTTTGATGGATCTAATGTCCAAGAAGTTAATCAATCATTTTTTATGCGAATACTGGATTGATTTCAACTCAATGTATCCAATCATCCACCGTCCAACATTTGACGTCAATGCTTTTGAGGAACGCAACTTGAACGTGGTGTTCATCCTGTCCATGGTTACCCTTGGGATGTTGTCTTCTTTTGATAAAGGATATATTGATAAGGATAGAAGATATAGGGCCGCAATCGAGATACAAAAACATCTCAGATTACACATATATCGGATCCTTGAGACCTTAGATTACACAATCTCATTTGCTCCGCTTAAGCTTCTACAATCCCTTCTATTATCCGGTATTTTCCATATGTATCTTGGTGACGCTAAACAGAGAACAAAATTTCAAATTTACCATCCTGTTGGCATAAACATTCTTAAACAGATGAGGCTATTCGTTGATCTTGTCGAGCCTCAGCAGGACCAGAAGAGTTTCAACTATACATCATGGCACCAATGGATCAGGTACGAGAGTCTTAAGAGAATTGCATTCTTTGCCTACACAATTGATTCACAAAGTGCCTTCATTCTTCTTTCTCCGCCTTGCATTTCAGTGTTTGATATCCAGCTTGAAATGCCATATTCTGACTCTGTATGGCTTGCCCTTGATCCCGAGAGTTTTCTTCAGGAATATAACAAATTGCCAAGGGACTTCATTCTCAGGGAAGTTAACACGGCAGAAGAGGAGCAGCAGTTTCATAATGCCAGATATGAAATCGATTCGACTGATGTGTTTGCTAATGGAAACTTAATGCCTAACATCAAGTCAGAAGGAAGATGGCCAAACTTCCTATGGAGCTTGAAAAGGTTGATACAGTCATCAGCAGAAGATCAGAACAGAGAGTATCATTATGATTGCTTTTCCCAATTTAGCCGATTTGTTTTACTCCATGGCGCATTGTCACTGGTTAGAGAATTGAGAACCACGAACTTTGTCTTCTCCGACTTGAGGGGCATAACCAATAATGGAAGACTCAATGCTGCCGCAGCTAAAATTGAACAGGGATTTTTCCGATGGAGACATTACTTTCAAATCAATATTGCCCAATCCAATGCTGTATCAGTTAAGTTTGAACACGAGAGCTTTGTTGAAGGGGGAACATTGAATGTTTATGACACTTCTCCGGTTTTTTGGGCAAATATCACTTTGCACCACGCAGGGCTACTTGGGCTTTACTGCAATTTTACTATGCTTATCCACTATAGTGCTTTGATTGTTAAATCCCATGACCCTATTTCTCAGATCCACGTTGATTCGCCGGGTAAAGTGAGGTTCAATGCTATCGAAAGCACAAAGAACAAGATTCTTGTTCAATCTTGGGCAAGATCTAAAGACGGAGAACATGCATTGATTCAGGCGTGTCTTCTGTTGAGAACTGTTTTGAGCGATGAGTCAATGATCCTGAAGGTACCTCATCTCCCCTCAACACTTTACATGACTGCGCTCGTCTGTTGGGCACACCACTACAATACAGATGGTTTTCAAGGTGAGACCTGCCAAACCACTGATGGAAACAGTCAGTATGGAACAGAGGCATTAAAGGATAAGGCACATTCATTTGTTTCCCTGATATTGAATGCCGTTGATGACGTTCGTAACAGCACACCTCTTCCTCAAGATGGAGGGGAATCATCAAAAAGGTCAGTTCTTCTGAAAGGCCTTTTGCTTTACATTCGACACGCACTAGACAAGTATTCAAACAACTCAAACTTCGAGGGCAGTTTAGGTTTCAACCTTACATTGCTCGCAGATACGGTTTGAATTGCGAATTAAATTCACAACTTCAAACATGAGATAGAAAGTAGTGGGCGTGATATGAGATTTCCAAATCAGGAATTGCTTGGTGGCGTTGGGTGGAGTGGTGGCGGAGGAGATCATATGTTTTTGTTCCACCGCCAGATAACGAGCAGCCAACCAGATGGGTATAAGTGCACCCATTTTGCCACTCATAGGAATCTATATAGTAATGAATGAATTTACCCAGTGAAGGCGTTGCTATTTACACATACAATGCCTATCAAGACTGGACCCTCAGAGGTCCCTATTGTTGACTTCGCTCCCTTCCTCTCAGGGATAAAGGAGGGTAAACACCAGGTCGGTAATGAGATGGTTAATGTGATGAAGGAATATGGTTTCATGTATATAATTAACCATGGAATCTCTTTGCAGGACCAGAAGAGAATGTTTGAGTGGAGCAAGAAATTCTTTCTATTGACCAATGAGCAAAAGATGAAGTGTCCGCATCCAGCAGAGGGGGCAAATCACAGAGGGTACTCTTCGATTGGTAAAGAGAAGGCTTCTCAGGCTATCTTTATGGAAGGTGAGGAGAAGAAAAAGATTGAAAAGACCCCAGACATTAAGGAGTCCTTTGACATGGGCAACGAGGTCCATAAACTCTATCAGAACATCTGGCCAGAAGAAGATGATATTCCAGCGTTCAAAGAGTATTGTTGTTATTATTGGGAGATGTGTAATAATACGAGTAAGAACTTTCTTAAAGCAATTGCTTTGGGTATGGGTCTGGATGAAAACTTTTTCATTCCTTATCATGATGATTCTGATAACCAATTGAGATTGCTTCACTACCCTCCAACTGATGAAGCGAATTTGAAGACTGGAAAGGCTGATAGAATTGGAGCACATACCGATTTTGGAACACTTACTATGTTACTTCAAGATGAATGTGGAGGTCTCCAGGTTGAGGACCCTTATCATAATGGAGTCTTCATCGACGCTCCGTATGTTGAAGGTTCGCTAGTTGTCAACACAGGTGATTTCCTCCAGAGATGGTCAAATGACGTTTTGAAATCCACTTTGCATAGAGTCACAGCACCCCCAATAAACTCTGAGACTGGCGTAACCAAGGTGAGATACTCCATACCATTTTTTGTCTGTGCCAACTGGGATAAAGTTATTGATGCCCTTGATGGAACTTTCTCTCATGAAATTCCAAAGAAGCACACTCCGATTACTGCCGGCGAGTACCTTTCTATGAGGTTAAATGCTACTTATTGATTTGCTTCATGATCTTCTCTATACTTTCTCTTTTTTTACTTGTCTCATATGATTATCATTGCTATAACTAAAATGTAGAGACTTAAAAAGCCAAGTAGGCCCTTTGATTCAACGAGCCCACAAACTATTTTGTTTAAATTAACTTAAATCTTTAGCTCTCACTTGATGCTTGGTGAATTTACGGTGTTCCTGAGTATTACATGGAAAATAAAATGAAACATAAAAGCGACCAATTAAATTAACTTAAATAAAAACGGAACAAAAGTCAGGCATCCAAGACTTTAACGCTGACACTGGCCTGTGCCTTACCTTCTGAGGCACTGTTACTCGATGTCTCAACTTCCACGGCATCGTAATCTTCATAGTCTTTCTCAATGTAGTCGGCCTCTTCACCGAGACCTGGTGGAGGGAAGAAATAATTGATGATAACGTGTGAAACCATAGTTGTGACCAGACCAAACAAGTAAGTCAAGTTGTAAAGCTTCTCATATCCTGCCTTCATCGGATAGTTACCAGCACTACATATCAGACCAGGAAGAGTAGGAATGGATCCAATAGCAATCGACGAAATACCCCTCCAGTTGATACCCCATTTGAAGTTATAGATAGAGTTCTCTGTGCGGTACAGGTCTGGCATTCTGTATTTCTGCTTTCTGACGAAGTAGTAATCAGCGACGGCAGCACCAACAAGAGGGCCAACAAATACGGCAAATCCTGAGATGACAGTTAAAAACACACCAGACGTAGAGAGGAGTTTCCAAGGTTGGCAAAGAATACCAATTACGGACATAATATATGCACCTCTTCTGATGTTAATGTACTTTGGCCAGAATCCAGCAATGTCCATACCAGTGGAACAAGCTGTCAACAAAACCGCTTGCCAGAGCTGACCCGATATGATACCAAACGAGGCAAAAAACACTGCAGCCCTCGAGGCAGCATTGAATTCGTAGTACCTGAGTAACTCTGGAAGAAGAGTGACTGGATTCCAGTAGATTTGACCAAGGACTGGTTCCATAGCAGCAGATGCAAAAATACCCATAGCACCAGTTACGAAACCGGTAATTGGAGCAGTGATAATTTGCGAATAATTTGGGGCAAATCTTGTCTTAGCATAACGTGTCCAATCAGCCTGACCAAGGATACCAGAATTGGATCCACAAACACTTGTAATCATAAAGAAGATACCCCATGTTGAGCTGAATCCGTTAGCAGTAGAACTTGGCTGTGACCATAGAGGGCCCAGCTTTCCCCCATTAGCATGGAGAGCCCACCCAAGGATTCCAAAGAAAGAACCACACTGAAGAATGAAAGAGATATGAACCATTGTTTGCATCTTCTCAGGAGGAGTCAACATCACAATACAGAACATAGCAAGACCGACGAAGACCCCAATTAACTCAATCTTTGTGAGAGGTGACCAATCAGAGAACGGCTCGCCAATAGATCCTGTTATTGCAGAAGGAGATAAACTACCAAAAGTACCAACAAATCCTTGGCCAATATAATAAAAATGAGAGCCCTGCCAAATACAAGCGACAAAAGATTTGATAGCGATTGGTAGGTAACATCCATAGAACCCAAAAGCGGCACGTGATGCAACAGTGTATCCTATTCTCCATCTCTGCCCAATGGCACCAATAACACAACAGAGAGTACCAACCAGCAGCCAACCAACGGCTAAGGAAACAAGCGCGAGCTTACAATTAAGACCGTAAGCCAAGGCTGAACTACCCATTGACCAAGTTGGTATACCCATTCCAGCAACTGCCCAGTAGCCAAGGTACGAAAGTGCTGTCCAGGTCTGTCTGTCTTTAGGAGTTGGAATCAGATCTCTGTTCGTCCATCTGGAGTCTTCAAACTCGTCCTGGTCTTCCTTTCTCACCGCCAAAAGTTCAGAAAGCGGCAAATTGTCTGGGTTGGTGATGACCCTTTTGATCCAAAGGTCGTCGTAGAACTCCTTGAAGTCGAAGTTCTTCATGTTGCTAGTGGAATAAAGGAGCGATAACGAAAAAAGACGCTAAATGGAGAGAGTGACAGCAGTAGCCTGGACATTGGCCTTTATATTGGTGAGAAAGAAGCTTGGGGAGCCAATCTATGTGAGAGCTTCTTTGTTGACGAAGTGGAAGTTTTCCTCCACCAGCGACTTTCCCAAACTGGATGCTCGAGGTCTAGTCCCGCAAGTCTGGTTATCAGTTGAGGGGCGGCTATCAGTGAGGACCCCCGATCTCCGGTGACGCAACCCGGTGGACTACGAAAACAATGTATAGCTTCAAAGTTGAGGTGCACCGCCACCTGACTGGAGAACTCACTATCCAACAGTTGGTCAGACTCTTTGAATCCCATTTTAACGGGAATGACTCTTCACCCTTCTGAGATAGGAAGCCCGATGCTCTCTCTGTCTTATCCCCCTGAAAGTAAAGACAGAGTCCATCTGTTTTGGATTGATTCTAATAGTGTCAGACTCAATTTATTACAATCGAGCCAAAAAGGGGGCAGGTTTGCTCTTCGCAATTTAACAATCTCTTATCAACTTTTGATTTGAATTCTGCGCCAAATCTACTCTTCCAATGTACTGTCTAAACGATGATTGCACTTGTTCCTTCATCTGCTGGCTAATTACCGGACTTTTCTGATAGCTTGTTATCTACCTTAGTAAATTATCAGCTACGGAGCGGGGCTGATACAGACTGTGCGTAAAGCGGGTTATTGTTCAAGGGCTGCAAGGTGGAAGTTGCAAGGCATGACAACACGGAAGACCACGACTCCCTAAGTAGACCATACTTACAAGGTGAAGCAGCAATTCTTTTCAGAAATCTCATGGCTCTTTTCAATCACTAGGGTGTACGTATCGGATATTATAGAGACAGAGGGCCTTGTTCTTATTTACATGTTTACGTCCTATGAATGCCTTTGGATGTGGACAATTTCTCCGCACATCTCCCTTTTGAAAAGGGGCTTCGCCCTGATTCTTCAAGCCCTTTCGCTGCTTGTAACAACTATTAGCTGGTTGAAAATTTCTGCTTCTTGGTAACACAGATGCTGAAGGTGGTCTATTCTTAGGTACAATTCTGTTTATGGGCGTTTTAAGATGTGTTGATGAATACAGGGTATGTTCTTACTACATCTCCAAGATAGATAGACTTATAACTCTACAATTTGGTATACGTACCTCTTTCAGTACCTGCATCTTAGGTTTTGAAGTACCCAGTAACGAGATCATATGAATATATTTATATATTTCTCTCGTATTTTCTCTGCGTAACAGCTTAGAAGGATCTTGACGAAGTTTCCCAGTTAAATCGGAAATAAGCGGCATTTCCCCACCAAACTGTACAACCTTTTTTGTAGCAATAATCGTTAGCGAATAATTACATGTGATGGTGAAGATCAACAATAGGTACCTCGGATATGGTTTAATCATGATGGTTAGGATGTCAGTAGTGGGTTAACAGGAATCATATCTTTCATATTCAAAAGCCTTAGAGAACTTCACCAACAACGCTATAAAATGAGAAATCATACCCTAAACATGGTGGTATATATTGTAATGGATCAAATATTCAGGCAGCAAAGCTTGAATTACAATGGCTAATTATTCCTGCCCTTTCTTTTCAGAAAATTTATTCTGTTGTAGCTCCTTTAAGCGATCAATGAGGTGGTTACAGTGTGCCAACAGTGGCTAATCTCACAACATTGTGCCAATTCCACAAATCACTAGTTGTCACTTTCCGGTAGATCAAAGGGTACATTACCGGATGTGTGGTACTCACACATGGAGGCCAACGTTGCAAAGCTCTTAGAAAATAGGTAGGGTTTCTTGCTGGGCGCTGAGGGTAATTCCGAAACTAAAGGGCTTTTGTCACAACTGCAATCACAGTCGTTCATTCCGCAAGAGTTGGCGTCTTCGTTTGTTTTCTTTGCTCTTCTGCATTAGCTTCTATGTTCCACGGCATGGGTATCTCCATGGAATGGCTGTTCAACTTCCTAAGTGTTGCGACTGCCTGTGGAGTTTTCCCAATTGCACTCTCCTTTTTGTGGAAAGACATAAACACTTTTGGTGCTGTTGGTGGCTCTGACGGAGGCATGATTCTCGCCTTAGTTGTTTGACTTGTTATATGCAATTGTTTAGAGGGTGCTATCACTGTGGATTCTCTTTCTGGTACCTATGTTGCTTTTGGGGCATTGCGGCGGCCATTGTCCTTGGTGGTGTTATCTCTGTTGTCTCAGGTCTGATAAAGCCTGCAAACTAGGATTTTGAAACCACAAGAAACAGAACAATTTTGGCAGAACACTTAAAGATTTCACAGGGTGCTGAGACTATTGAACTAGGATCGGAAAACTCTGATTCCAAAGAAAAAGAAGAAGTCAAAAATTACGAAGTCGAACACAGCCCCGTCGATTTCCGCCTCTTAGATGCTCAGTACAAGGCATACTTCATAGCGACTACAGTTTTGTTGTCAATTTTTTTGTTCTTTATTCCAATTCCTTTGAGTGCTACACTATATATATTCTCTACTGGATTTTTGATCTTTATCGTTGTGATTATATTCATTTGGCTATTTGCCCTCTTTGGTTTTGTGATTGTGTACCCTCTTGTTGAGTCAAGAATTCTCCTTCGTGATCTTGCTAAGAGAATATCCTCAAGATTTTAGGTATGAATATGGCGGGCTTTATTTTCTCTTTCAGTCTTTTGTGTTTCTTTTCAGGCATTTCTCTTACTGTAGTGCCATGGTTCACCTTACGTATATATGGTAGAACATTGGAATACCAAAGTCGTGATTGTCAGCCTTTCCCGATTTAAAGTTGTATTAAACTGTGATATGTTGCTCTAATTTCTTTCTTCGAGCCGTTATTTGACACAGCTATTAATTTAGGTGTTGCTATTGCCATATAATTCTGCTGGGGACGCTGGGGCGAAGGTTGACAGCTTCATGGGCGGTAAGGCAGCGCTTATAGCTATTAATAGTGAATATTCCTCATAATATAAACGAATTGAAAACAATCATGCCTCCACGCTATATAATCCCTCTTTAGTCACTTCCAAGCCTGACTTCAGTTCCTCGGCCTTGTCTTGAACATAGTCTCTAACTCTGCTCTGGTATCTGTCAAACCACACAATAACCCAATTGAAGACAAACTGCAGACAGGCCATACCAAGGGCAACTTTCATACCTTTTGAGAATTGTGGAGAAAATTTAGTGTCAAACAGTTTGAGAGAATACGGCGTAGTAGCAATAGTGGCAAATAAGTTGAGTGATCCCAGTGTAAATGCCCTGACTTGCTTATCCTCTCGGGTCATCTCGTTACACCAAGAAACAACGATAACAGAAACAGGAGCGCAGACGCCTATAATGGAGTATGCATAAAACTCAGCAGATCGTGGAACGTCCCATTTGACTAGAATGGACAGACCCGAAATCCAAAGAGCAATAAGAACAGCATAGGCTTCGCAGTATTTCCCGCGCCAGTCGCAAAAGAAGCCGACCATCAAAGACGTAACTGCTTTTACTCCAGACTGAATAGACGGGATGTTGTTGCGATCATAAATATTATAATTCTGATCTTCTAACACAATACTCCAATATCCACCAGCGGTCTCTGTCATTTGAGAGATGCAGTAGGCAAAGACGAAGACGTAGAACTGCCACGAGCTAAAAGCTCTCTTGACCAGATCGAAACTGAATTTATCTGTAGAGTCAACATCTTTGATAACACGAGTTTGAGACAAGATATAATCAATTTCTCGCTCATTCAAGTAGAAGTTTGGTTGTCGTTTCTGTGGATCTTGTGGCAAAACAAAGTAACCGAAGATGATAACAGGGATAGAAATACAAAAGTCAATAACAAATGGCCACTTCCATGCTGCAAGTCCACCGGCACCATCCAAAGAGACTAATCTTGCCTGAAGAAGGCCACCAACTAGAGGTCCAACACAGCCACTCATGATAAAAATGGATGATCTTGAAACAAGAATATCAGGACTGTATACTGAACCAAGGATATAGAAAATGGAGGGATAAGCTATTCCTTCCAGACCACCTTGGATAGCTCTCACAACCATCAATGTAGTATAGGTCTTTGTAGTAATGACAAGTAGGCATGCAATGGACCACCCGAGCTCGAAGATAGGAAAAACAAGATTCGGCCTGAATCTCGTCATAAGCAAAGGACCGAATAATCCCCAGAAAGCATAATTAATATAGAAGCAGTTATCGAGCCAGTTATAATCATCATCCTCCATATGGTAATACTCTTGCATGCCAGAAACATAAGCATTGGAGACATTTGAATAGTCAAGATATTTGATAAAGAATGACAAGCAGACATAAGACAGGACAAAGCAGTCGAGCTTAAAAATTGTTTTCTTTTCTTCTAATGTAGAGCCCGGAGGGTACCAGACAATAAACGGTCTTTTGGCACGAGTACGGCGAGGGTTCTTCCATGACCAGAAAAGGCTTTTCCGAGTCTCCCAATCAATAGTGATATCTGCAAATTCTACCCTTTCTTCAACAGCTTCAAGAGATTGAACCTCTTCAGTGTTAGATATTGCAGCTTCTTTACTATCGGCAAGACTCATAACTATTACCAGCCGGTCTACCTGTGCGGTCCATTTTCAGTAGTCAAAAATGGATTCTAGCACCTATTTATATACAGATATTTCTACTGAGCGCAAATCGGCTTCAAGCAATTGGCATTTTCAGCGAGACGCAACCAGTTTATTCCGACACAAATATGTTTTGCTGAGTCGCTAGTGTCGGGTCAATCCGGAGGTACTTACCTATGTATGACGCGAGCTTCGCATTTCTAGCCCTGCCGAACAAAATTTCAAGTAAGCTAACAAGTAGTGATAAGAAAAATAATCTACCCATCAAAATATCACCAACGTGCCGTCTCGCATGCGCCTGCGTTTGGGGACATTCCCTTTTCCCACAAACCGGCCATGAGTTACTGCGCGGACCTGGAATGGTAATGATATACGCAGATATTACTTCAACCCTAAGAGGCCAGTCATCACGAGCACTCTCGTGAACCTTATGAACCTAGCGCATCTATCGAATTTACTTGTTCGTCCAGGGTCCTATCTCGTTTACAACTTCTTTCGGAGCGATTTCCCAATATGGTAATTTCCCAACTAGGAAATCTGTCCAATAGCTGCAGCCAGCCTCAATCGAAAAAAGATCCGGCGAGAATAGATATCAAAGGTGCTGCAATCAACATATTTGGCGCTAAATGGCTTTGATCAACTACAATCGCGTTACCAGTTTGGTTTTTGTCAAATTTAGATATCCGTGCAAATGTAGCCGCAATAGACTGTTTGGACCCTGCACCGTAAATATAAATTGGAATTGCCAGACTGAGCTCAAAGTTGTTCGATACAGCAGTGAATGTCTGTGTGACCGTGTCTTTATAGCTTGCGGAACAATACTGCTTCCATGTCCCAAACCAAGTAATAAGGAAATAAAAATTCAATGGGATGAAACACCTGGAAGCCTGGCCGATATCCTTTAAGAAGCTGTAGCCTCTGACAATAGAAATCACAATAATAGTGTATACCAACGCAATCAAAGACCATCGTGCAATGCAGATAATGATGCTCTTCTGGAGCTTTTGCTTCCCAAAGAGTTCAATAGATCTGAGTCTAATAAGCTGACCACCCCAGAAAGGGATACCAAGGAAGGCCCCCCACACTCCCTGCGACTGCTGAATAAGCCACTGATCCTGCGCTCGGGGTACCTGTGATTACATAACAGAAGAATATCTAGAGCGGAGCTTAGAGGATTATTTGTAGTATGCTGTTCATCACAACAATGATAGTACATAAGGTGCTGTTATCACCAGCCAACTCGCTCCAGACCAAACCATCGCAATGCATCGTGCCAGGCCGATCATAATAATACCAATACGATATTCTTTTTGATTGAATAACACCATCCAACTTAGGCCGAATATAATAAAAGGACAAACGATCCAGTTCCGTCCATGAGAGTTCTTCCAAAGGCGTGACCAATGGTTTTCTGAAAGTTTCCTCCGCCATAACTGTACGAGTTCACTTTGTCTTATTCAACGTTCATTCCCCATGACGTTGCTTCAGTACACGTCTCGGCCATACCGCGCACTTCGGCCATCCAGGGAGCCTGCTGTGCGTTATACCTGGCACATATATAGCTACCAGTTTACTCTATTTGCTCAACAGTTTAAGGAAAAAGGATGGACCGTAGTTTGGGGTTATCGGTACTTGTATCTGCAGTGTATAACTAGGAGGTGTCCGGGTGGATTATTAGTTCCCCCCTAGTCTATTGTTACCCTGACAACGGTTTTTGTGTCATGGGTCAGACGATGAGTAGTCCCAGAAGAGCGGAGCCGTTGCAAGTAGATATATAACTGGAAGTTTTGGAAGCAGGTCTTTGAAGCGGATTTATTAGATATAAATGGTATATGAAGCCAGTTGTAGTTCAAAACCAGGATCAAATAATTTTAGGATTTCCAAACTCGAGGGTCTGCAAATGGACAATCTGAATCCAAAATAGTGGAAAACAATTAAACAAATATTCTTCTGCTCTAATTTTACAAGATGCAGTAGTTGAGGAGTCTTAAAAGTTGACAGCTTGATTAGAATGATTAAGCAGTATTACTGTATTTAAAGGAGAGATTAACACTTCAGATATGGGTGAGTCTAAAGGGCGGTTTATAGGGGATGGGTGGGTCAGAGTAGAGCGGGATCGGAAAGGGGCAGGGGATGTTGGGATTGTGTTGAGGTGAGGGCAATCAAGGTAGAGCTGTGGCAAAGACAGGGGGAGGGTGCGGGGCGGATTGGTAGGTAGATAAGGGTAGGGGGTTGATAAAAAAGGGATTGTGGTAGTGTTAATTAGTGGTGAGTGATGAGTGTGGGACAGGAGTGTGGGACAGG